>JACJUY010000524.1:102973-193038 GCA_014220935.1 Platorchestia sp. MABIK | reverse complement strand
TCAAAAGATTTAGTGGTCAAATTAGACATTTGAAAGAAAAATCTTAAATGGGCCTTTAAATAAAAAATTATCTAGTTGAAGGCTTGGTTTTTATGACATAAATGTTTTTTAGAGAGAAAAGAAAGAACTATTTAGAATGAACTCAAGAAAACATAGAATCTAAAAACAGAGTTAGTTTCAGCATTATACAGAAATAGCAATTTGGAAACAAAAGCAAATGTAACTAAGGAGTGATTGAAAAGATGAAATAAAATTTGAAACAAATAAAAATGACACAGAAGATTGAGGTCCCATAAGCCTATATGGCTGAAGTATCTCATCATCTCCTTTAGGGTGCCTGCACACCAAAAGACTGAAAGCAAGAAAGCAAGGGAGAAAGAAAGATTTCAGGCAAGGTCTATCACACACCAAAAGATAGCCAGTTGGCTCCTAAATGTCATGGAGGTCTATAACAAAAACAATCGGTACAAGCATGTGTTTGTAGCGTTAAATTTCATTCCTACTTTACCCCATTGCTTTAAAACATGGAACCTGTCTCTGTGCTTTGGATCTTTTGAGTTCAAAAGGCATAATACAGCAGAAACTTTTGATATAAGGAGTTCAGTCTATGCTGGAAGAATTGAGCAGCACACCTCCCTTGTCGACATCTTATTGCACACTGCCAGAGGCTTCCCGCTGCAGCTCTCGAGCGTGAAACCATCTTGAAGTTGCTTTCTCGCTTCAGACAATCTTCAGTCTTTCTCCCTTGCTCACTTACTTGCTTGCTTGCAGTATGTGGACTCCCATAGGAATCCATGTTAATCAATTCAAGCTCGCTTGCTTTCTTGCTTGAAATCTTTTGGTGTGCAGGCACTTTTAGGAGCACTAGTCTCTTTACTTTTAGAATAAAAAACCAAATTAAAATCAACTGTATATTAATGAAAAGAGTTAGAATTTAAAAAATTATAGCATCATGTTATACAATTTTAAAAAAAATTACTGATTATAATAGTATTATAAAATACTTGTTCAGTAACAGCATGATTATCTCTCACCATTGAGACTTATTTTACTGCAGATTAGCATAGATATTATTTAATAAAATGAGACATTATATCTTTGAATTTAGAATGCAAAATTTGAATAATTCTAAGGTAAGCTCAAAATACACAAGATATAGAGAGCTAAGATCTAAATTAAACAAAATTCGTGTAGTGAGTTGAGTTTTCAATCAAATTTTCCTTGACACATGTGTTTTCCATTTAATGAAAACCAACTTTTGAAAATATGAAAATATTACAGAATCCCGAAAGTTGTGTTTTGGTGACCTGTTAGTAGCATGCTGGTCATCAGTATGCCAACCGAACACTTGAATACAATTCAAACCACCATTAAAAATTGAATCCTTTAAAACTATCTTAAAATTTTAAACACGCTAGTAACGAATAAAAGTATACAAGTATTGCCATAAGACTAATCGAAATACCTCTTATAAATATCAGTCGATAGCTGGCACTTGAAATTTTGGGTTAAATTTTCTAACACGCCGATACTTCTTTTTCTTCGCCGTCACCGCTCATAAGTGGCCAAGAACATGCTGTAGCCTCGCTAACGATGTCGGGTATACGTTGCCGTATTGTAAAACATGTGTTTATAGAGAGAAAAAGGAATTGAAGATAACTTTTAAATTTTATTATCAATTGTTCATGGAACAACGAGTTAAAGCATATATTCTACTAACATATGTTACTCGTATTCGTATATTTTTAAATTTCGGCTATTATACATCTAACGATTTTTATTGATTTGAAAATTTGTACATAAGCAAAAAACCATCAGATTCTCATAGAAATCCTAAAGTTATTTGAAAAGACGTACATTTTTGCTTCTTACGACAACACGGTCAAGCAATTTGAACTGTCGTAAAAACATGAAGTACCGCCAGTGCATTTGTACGAGGAACATTGTCTCTTGAACTTTTAGAAAGTGTTTACGAAATTGTTGGAACTGTTTATGTTCGTCCGATACTGTCGGCGGTTGTATTTGTATAGTAAACTTATTTCATAACTACAGCCGTACTGCTCAACAAAGTGAACGATGTTAGCTGAACACATGTTCAAGTTGTACCCATGAAAACAAGTGAGGAAGACAAGGAGATGTTGGGAGGGTGTTGTGTGTGCTCAGATGAAAATGGCTGGCCAGACAACCCTCTTGTATATTGTGATGGAGAAGACTGCAATGTTGCTGTTCATCAAGGTATGTTAAAGGAGTTCTTGTACCTAACCATAAATTAGAGTGAGGCTGTGTATTATAATTCTTGTATATCATACACCAACTGCAAATGTCATGGTCTGGGGGTAATTTAAAAAAATTTCTCTTCATACTTCAGAAGTAGAATAAGTTGTTGAAATATGGCAAGAAGTTTTTATATTGCTAACAATCTGTGAAAAATACTATGAATTTATTTAATCTCATTGATATAGTTGAAAAAAGTACTAGTATAGAAATATTAAGTTAGGTTGTAAATGTAAAACACAATGCTACACAAATTCTGACAAACTTGAGTGTAATGTTTCTGTTTGTGTACATGCACAAGAAAATAATGACTATATTTTGAAAATAACACCTGCAATGGAATGATAGAGAACATAGATATTAGTAAAGATCTTTTAGGGTAACAAAATTTTTTTCTTTAAATTTATTTTAACATTAAAATATTATTTTGAAATTACATTTCACTTAATGATTAAGAATTTTTCAGAAGGTGTTTGAATAAAATTTACAGTATTGCTAATGGTACTCAACTTAAGAACAAAACTAAATCTGAACAGCTGTTTGTAAGCAGAATCGTTCAAGTCAAACGAGGTTTTCCAGTCTATAATTAGCAATTAAGGATATATAAGACTTCCTACATACATATATGATAGACAAAGAAAGATGAGGTATAGCAGATTCAGTAGTAAATATCTAAATATTTTGTATCTCTAAATATTTATATTTTAGATGTTTGCAAGTAGGAAAGCTTGTAGATATGTTATTTTAAAACTAATCTGCCAATCATTCATTTTTAGCTGTGTTCTGTATATAAATATATTCAACTGTTGCAATTTAATTTTTTTCTTTATGTTTGTAGCTTTCAATCTTTTCTAATGTTGCTCATGTTCCAGTCTATCTATGTATTACCTAGCATCCTTTGGTCAATTTTGAATTTAAGCCTTTCATGGAAATGATTAATTCTGTTCCAAAGAATCACTAAAGGAACACATTTAAAAATGTTTTACATGAATGACATTCTGCTTGCTGATTCGAGTTTTTTTCGAGTTATTCAACTCTGAAGTTATAAGAATGTAAATAAAAGTGAAGAAACGGACACGTAAATATGCTGTAATATGGTATTACCGCAACGATGGGTGAGGTTATGATAGGTTAGTTTAATAAACTAACCTAAAACAACATAAATCAACCTAAAATAGCTCACCTTAAGTTACCCAAACCGAGATGGTATTTTCCCGCCAAGAAGTGGGCGTGTCCCGCCAGAAAAGTGGGTGTCGCTCAACAATGAGGCGACTAAGCAACTGACCATATAATGTTATTCCTATCTGTACGTAATAATCGTTATATCTAAAAAATAACGCATCAGCAAGCAGAATGTCATTCGTGTAAACGTTTTTAAATGTGTTCCTTTAGTGATTCTTTAGAACAGAATTTTTAATTTCCGTGAAAGGCCTAAATTCAATATTGACCCATTCTTTTCAGATGAATAAAATATCAAGTGGGTTTAACCCAACAAATAATTCAATTTTACCTTTCAAAATCTGTCATTGTTTATCCTTATGCAAGTTATAATAAAAATGTTTATATTCAAAATTACATTGACAAAATTATAGCAGTGATATACTTCTGAAATGATACCTGTAATATTCCAATGGATTTGAATAAAATGTTCTCTACAATTTTGTAATTGAAGCTGTTATAAACAGCTAATTTTAGAGATTTTGATTTTATAAGAATTTTATCATTAAACAGAGAGGCAGGAAAAATAGTAGATTACTCTACTTTGTCTTGACAGAAGAATTTTGAGATGCATATAGTAAGCCGGCAATATTATTGTAGCTTAGTATTTTTACCATAGAATGATTCTATAAATTAATGGAAAGTAAATTAGAAATCAATTACTGATTTTTTTTATAGTTTAAAAGTTAAATGAATCATAATACTTATTTTTAAAAATTTTACTTGCTATTGTAAAAGAAAAAACTTAAGTAATGCAAAGCATCACATGTCTTTGTTTTACAATGGTTTAATATTAATTGCTCTGAATAAGGATGAACTTCCTAAATTCAATGTAGAAATATTTTCATTTAATATGCTTTTAATTTGTTTAAACATCATGAATAAATTTCAGCTTTTGGAACGCTTAGTTTTCTATGGACCTAAATGTTAAGAGTAATAGGAAGTCCTTATTGTCACCATTTCAGAATAAACTGTAATGATTTGAACACAAAACAAATGATGTTCAGTAGAGTTTGATCATGAAAAATTATGGCAAAATAAAAAATTATGAACTTTAAGTGGCATTGTAGTGCACAATTTATGGTGCCACCAGCTCCTGAGTGGCTTGTCTCCAATGCAATTCATGGAATGTGCAATTAACTCTATAATGACCAAATTTTTTGAGTTATGAACAAAATACAAAAGTAATTTTTTTTAAGGAGCATAAATGAAACCCAGTAAATGTGGAAATTTCATGAAAGTATTCAGAAAATACAAATGATGCAAGGGATTTTAAAATATCCTTCAGAGAGGATGGTGGTCAATATAGGATTATATTGATGAATTTTTTTTAATTCTAATTTAATTTTAGTTTTCTCTAATCTAATCTAATTCTAATTAGAGCTCTAATTCTAACATCTAATTTTAGTTTTATTAAAATTTATTTTGATGACTGCTGTGTTTGTTTTAAATTTCATTTGGATATTAAATTCAAGAAAATATATATATAATGCAGGCTGGTTCTAATAGTATACAAAATATAAACTTATGTTTGACAAAATTGTTTATATTTTATTTACTTTCATCTAATGTGGTTTGCAAAAAGTTATGGCCAATAGGAAAAATCTGGATTTAAATTTTTAATTTAATATATTGTTCAACCTGAAATAATATTTCTGATAGCTAGATTTTTTGAGATTTTTTTAATGTAACTGAATTAAAAGTTTTCAAAAAAATAATTATTTTTGTCATGCTCTCAGAGATTGTGAAACAGCATTTTGAAATAGTTGATTATACAATTATGCATGAGTTATCACAAAGATAGTTGGACTTTGATAATTAATAAATGTCCACTAATGTTAAAATTACGCATACCTTATTTGTTGCATAATTATTATCTCTATTGGATAATTGATGTTTTGCTGGCAATGAAGCTCTGATAGAGCACCAAAATGTCCCAGCTAAACTTTATCTAATGTAACTTATCCCAAAAAAATGTTGAATAACACAAACTAGTACCTAGGTTAGATCAGATGACACTTTGTGTTGGGGAGAGATTAGCTAAAATGAAGCAGGCCAGTTGTACAGTATGGTGGTCAAAATAGCCATTTCCTAAGTGAAGAGTTTGTGAGATTTAATACACAAATTTTTAATATATTGGCATAAATCTGTAAAAAATATATCTGTTGTTCATAATTATGGAGGAAAATATTGTGGTAGGAATGTCAATTTAGTGCTCAGTTAAATAGTCATTACCTCAAAATTTAATGTTCAACAATACTTTTTCATAACCTAATTTACAATGTGTGAGTGTAACACTGTTGTATAACTTTGGTAATATACAATACCATTATATCATTCTATAGTCATATCAGGAACTCAAAAATTGTTAACATTTTTGGATACTGCTGCATAACTTCATTATTACATGGACTTCAATTTTCATTATTGTGCTCTTTCTTCTTTTGGGTTGGAGAAATGTATGTTGTTAAATTTGTTTTAACATCACTGGTCTTCTGAGATGTAATCTGATTCATTTGAAAGATAATTTTTCAGTCTTATCAGCCATGGATGAATCTTTATAAAGATTTGTCATGTAAAAGAGTTCCTACAAAAAAGAAAATTACAGTACATTTTCCATAAGATGTTTGCAACGAGTATGCAAAATTTTGGTCCTCAAACTCAGTATTATAAGCGTTTAACCATACTAATGTGGTATTACCACACTAATTGTGAGTTTGTCATTAATTCAGTTGACGCATCTCACACAATCAGCAGGGTTCCTTTTTTTTAATATTATGGCCCCATAGCATCATTAGATTTCATTTTCATTTTGTATCCATTTCAGTAATATTCTAATTTGTTTCTGTGAGTCTTGATTTTACAAAAATAATGTTCCACTTAGCAAATGTGATAGTCTTCTAAGAATTAGTTACTCCTTTATTTGCTAAAACAATATTTGTTAGAAGAGTTGCTGTAATATTAGTTGTTAGTACATATATTTTTTTTGTTTTTCTCTTATTTGGAAGAGGCTATCACACTTAACAGTATACATATATCATTAATTTTTGGACTTTGTTATCTCATCATAGTTTTTTATCCAATCAAACTGCTGAAATTTATTTTTTATGTCAGCTACAACAACCCATGGCAACTAAATAGGACATTAGGATTGTACTCCACTTAGGTGCTGTATCAATTACACCTGTGCTTCATTTCTTTGTGGTAATTCTTTTTTTTCAACTAAGGAATGGGGGCAACAGTGCTCGTTGATTTTTTTCCTTAATTGAATTCCTTCTTTGACATCTACAAATTGGTAATGAAAAATTAAAATAGTAGGAACACATACTTCTTCTCTTAGAGCAAATATTTTATATTCTCTGGTAGGTTTACCAAACGGAGCTGTAGTTCTGTTTTGAGATATTAATATGACTTCTGCTGAGAAAAATATTTACTTTTTAAATCTCATGAGAAACGGTCTAAAAAGGGACAACATTTCAATTGTATATAGCAAATGGTTCAAAATTATGGAATACTGTTACATGAGATTAGACCGTGTTGATCATGTTTTAACGGATATCCTTTTCGTGCAGCCTGTTATGGCATTGTGTCTGTTCCCACTGGTCAATGGTTCTGCTGCCGATGTGAAGCCAAGGAGTCTCCTCTGAGAGCAGTGAGTGGCTTCTTAATATCTCTACTGCATTGATTTACTTGTGTAAAATTGTATTAGGAGTTTAAAACTGATTGTTGATAGATTTGTTGTTGCAGTTTGAAACTGATTGTTGATACAATTTGAAGCAATTCTCCTGATCCATGCAGGAGTGCAATATTTCTCATCACCTGTTTTTCACATAAATTTATTCATTTGATGTAATGAATTATTTATTTTCAATGCAATGCAATAAGAAAGATAATGTTCTAAGTTAGGCATGTTTTTTTGTATTATCAAAAACTTGTAGATGGTGATTGGAACTTTGTGATCTAATTTGAAAATTTTGTGAAGAATTAGTTATAACAAGTTTTACAAAAATTAGAGTCAGTATGTTCTTTTTTAAGAAATTAATTTTTTGTGCTTTCAGTTACTTTTGTACTAGTTCTATTGCTAGAAAGCATTTTAGAATGCATTTGGCTTGGAGTATCATGACTTTTTTTTGCAAAAATGATTTTAATTATGCATTCACTTTTTTGTGAAAAAAAACATTAGAATGGACGTGATGTAAATATTCTGGACTCATGATCCCTAGTTGCGTGAGGTTATGATGACAATGCTGTTACATGATAGGTTGTTAGACCTTACTTTAGCTGCTCAAACTTTGTTTATTCTACCTAGTTTACTTGAATATCATTCTATAATAAAGTTCTTTGGTCAGTTTGAGCATTAGGTTATATGATATTGTAATTTCATGTTTTATGTTAGATTACTAATAGTTTGGAACCATGGTTACAACTTGTTAATGATAATCAAAACACTACAACAGTGATCAAAACTACAAGTTTGATATGCAAATGATCAAATAAAAAAATCATAATTTAGATATCTTTAGTTTAAAATTTAGTTTGAGATTACATTGATTAGCTATTGTATAGATATTTGAAGTGTGGCTCTTAACACACTTGTTGTAATTTTTCTAGTAATTGACACCTGTCACAGTTTAGTAAAAATTATATTTGCGTGTTGAATGAGTTGGATAGAGTTCTCATGAATATGTCGTATTGTGGCAGCGCTGCGAGTTGTGTCCCAGCAAGGATGGTGCCCTCAAGCGCACAGACTCTGGTGGCTGGGCGCACGTGGTGTGTGCTCTCTACATCCCCGAGGTTCGCTTTGGCAACGTCACCACCATGGAGCCCATCGTGTTGCAGCTCATCCCTCAAGACAGATTTAATAAGGTAATGCATACTTTAGAGCTAAGGGTGGGTGAATAGAGACTTTTCTTCCTGAAAATAATTTTCCTAAATTACAGTAGTTTCCTTGGGTTGTATTATCAAATGCATTGAATTACTGTACTATTACTATATGTTTATAGTTCACTTGGCTCTGTGATGTGGTATGGCATGTTGCATAACCAAGCTGACTTATTAAAAGAACTAATTCTGCTATATATAGTGCTATGATATTATTTATTTAAAAATCAGTGCTTTATCTACTAAAAAATAGAAGGTGTAACGTACATTTACTTTCAGCAGTTTGTTGTACGTATATTACACCAGAGTATTGTTTGTCATCTTTTTTGGAGCATTCACCATGTGTGACTCATGGTTCATTTTGTTATCACTAGTGACATTATTAACTTTAGGGTATGCTGTTTCCTAACTACTGGATAAATTTTTTGTCTCGGTTGTATAAGTTTTGGACGAATTTTTTGCGTCCATCTCAAGTTTGGGGATTTTGTTCATTGTTACAAGATAATTGCATTAGCAAATTGATTACATTTTTAAGAATATTGATTGTATTATAAGGATTAACATGAAGTAGAGGGTTAGTACAGTGTAACTGTTTGTATTGATTGTAATACTGATACATAGCATATGATTTAGATTTTTCAACACAAAAGTTATTATGAGTGGATGAGAAAAGTAAGTATTTATTCGCTTCTAGCTTATGCTTTGTTGCTCTATGTGTTATGCTTTAGCCATTTTCTTTAATCTCTGATTTCTCACATAGAAAAGATAGTGCACGTCCATCAAGATTCTTCTAGAAGTAGCTTAGCGATTGTACAGATTATGTTGACAAAAGCCCTACTAGAATATTACTGAAAAGACCCTATTATATATCACTAGTTTAATGCTGGGCTAATTTCCTTCTACCCTTCAATGGGAAAAAACTATTGCATGTAGGGGAATTAACACTCGGAGGAGGAAATGTGCAATGCCAAGCTAAGGGTTTGGTAGGCTTTTCTTTTGTTGAAATACTGTAACTTCTATGTTTTGTTACAAACAATCTTTTTTCGGTTCACTGCTGTCCCGTTTTTAGTACCTTCAACGTTTTTCTTCAACCTTAATCTTATTTCATGAACTTCCTTTTTAACTCACTGTATCTGTGCCCAGGGGATCTTGTGTGGGTACACACCTTGTGCATAGATTCCTCATTCCCTTAACTCTATACTAAACGGTGCCTTCATCCATCATCTTCTCTTTGGATCACCTTTGTTGTAGTTAGGGAGGCTTAAACTAACTTATCTTATGTAATTTTTGTTTGTGCAGTTGTGCTACATCTGCGAAGAAGCAGGTCGCACGACCCGAGCAGGCGTGGGAGCGTGCATGCAGTGCAACAAGGGCGGCTGCAAGCACTACTTCCACGTGACCTGCGCCCAGGAGCGAGGCTACCTCTGTGAGGAGGCAGGCAACTACCTCGACAACGTCAAGTATTGCGGCTACTGTGGATACCACTTCGAGAAGCTCGTATGTTGTTCGCATGGGTTGTAGCTTTGCTTCTTAGGTCCTTGCTTTGAAATGGAGTTGCTGTATGGTTGTGTTTCTGATGTACTAGTGTACACGGCCCATCAAAAATGACGAGATTTGATATTTTTCTTATATAAATGCTCCAGATGTGAATGACAAACAAATATATCCATCCTGATAGTATCCGCCATTAAATTACTTTTGTACTTGTGCACTGATGAAACTCGTATCACAGATTTGGTTATTAAGCATCCTTCAAATCAAAGATGTTTCTGAAGCGGCCCATTGACGATCAATTTAATTGTCAATATAATTGATAATGATGAATATTTACTATTTAATTGATCGTCTGTGGCCTTGATTGACGACCGTCGATTAACTCAATGCATTGGCGCAATCAAATCAGTTTGGTTTTTTATTGATGGTTCGTCAATATTTCATTCTTCGCTCTGAAAGTCGTAATGTATAAACCTGGGATTACTTGGAATTTCATTTTTGTGTGCACGCAGATTTGGTACTTTTTGCATGCTGTAGGACTCAAAGCGCATCTTTATCAGTGTCCTATCTATCTTTTTCCATTTCACCTCTTCTCTTCCCGACACACCCTGTGTCCAACTCTCTTTCCATCTTCTCTATAAGCATTGTTTGTTCGTTTCTAAAGAAGCGGACACCAAACAAATAAACACACCAACGGTATTATTAGGTAAAGAAGATTTTAAGGTCCTCGTAGCTTGTAATAAAAGTTTTTGCAGTTTGTTAATTTTCTTTGCGGTGTTTAGAACTAAAAGTTAGTTTCATTTGAACATGACCAATTGAAACTTGATGAGGTTAAAGTAAGTTATTTTTTGAAATAATGAATTAATCTGTTTAATTAATTAAACTCAAGTTAACTTTTGAAGCTTGATTTGATATTGTTCAGCCATCGTTTGAGGTGGCACATAACATATATTGATAGATTTGCAAACCTGGAAGTAAACTATTAAGTCATCATGTGTAAGATGAAAAGGAAAACCAATGTTAAAATCTACATTGTTTATTGCATACGTTTCAGAATATTAGAATTCCACCTTCATTGCTGAAACATGAAGAGAGGTAAATTTACAAATTTAAACTTAAAACACACTGGAAAGATGATAAAATAAATAATTATTTATAAAAACCTAGATCCTAACTTTCATTCATACACAAACATGGAAATATGTCAGTAGGTTGAGGCAATGTACAGTTTGAAGGCACTTGAGTCTTTATTTGAGTCAGGCGTATGGGTTTATTATAATGAAGACTTCAAAATCCCGAAATCTTGTTCATTATTTGGAATACAGAGAAAGTAATTAGTTTTTAGTGATCTCGAATTGCTGAATGAGAAGGAAAGGAGAGTGTGCGATCTGTTCTAGGAGAAATTCCTGAATGTTGGCTGCGTCTTGATAAATTCTTGAAGTTTGGTGCTACCAACATAAGTCAGTCTGTAGGAATGACACTTGTAGAAATAGACACATCCACTCCTCCCGTTGTTCCTTTCCATGCTTAAATGTTTGGTTGTGTGTGCTGGTGCGTGGATGTACGGGACTGTTCTACTTGTGTTTGAATGAGGGTTAGGATATAAGTTTTTATAGGTGCATGTTTATTTTTATTATCTTTTCAGTGTTCTAAATTGGACTTTTTTCATATTTCTGCACTGAAGATGAAATTCTGACATTCCGGAATTTTTGCAATAAGCAAAATCCATTGTAACACTGCTTCTCCTTTTCATCTCTCACGTAAGATTCCCGATGGATCGACCAATTAGGTCATCAATTAAATTAATTTTCTATACCACTGGCTTATTTTCTATGTCACTCTTTTGATGTATTCACAGAAGGAAGACGGCAAGAAGGGCACAAACGTGAAGACGATTCCTCCGTACCGACCGCCCCAGCACCCAAACAATAAGCCTCACCCCGACGGAGACCGCATCGCTGCTCCTGCCCACGGCAACGCCGCGCTTGCCATGAGCCACGGTGTCCGCACCAGCAGCTCCAGCAGCAGCGGGAGCTCTTCCAGCAACCGCAACCGCATGAGAAATGAGGCGAGCAGCAGCAGTAGCAGCAAGAGTAGCAGTTCTGGAGGCAGCAGTAGTAATAGCAGCAGCAACAGACGGCGCAGTGTACCGCGTCCCTTGCTGCACGCCAGCACACGCGTTACGGTCACCACTGCGTCGTCCAGCCTCACCTGCTCCTCCGCGCCCTCCATTGCCTCCACAGTAGCCATCTCTACAGCCTCCTCTGCTTCCATTTCAACTGCGTCGTCCTCAGTTCTTGATAAGATGCGCCAGCCTAGCGTCGTTATATCAAGCAGAGTGCCTCTCACGGCTGGTTCTACCGCCATTTCTTCATCTGCTGCTGTCACTTCCACACCGTCGACTCACTCATCAAGTGGCTCATTTTCTTCTTCCAAATCGTCACACATTCCAGTCTCGGCTTCCAAAGACGTGTCTCCTACCACGTCTACGGCTGGTCATGTACATGCTTCGTCAGTACAACCTTTGCAAAGTGGTAGCAAGAGTTCCTCCACTCCTGCCACTGTTGCTGCCACTATAAGCTCAGCTTTACCAGCGCTGTCAGTCTCTTCCGTCTCCACGAGCAGCACTGCGGCCACGGTCACCACCAGCAGCGGGAGCATGTCTTCCAAGGCTGATCCAGCCTCCAAGGCCAGTGGACACAGCTTTGTCTTGAAGAGGTCCAACTTTCCCTCAACGACCACCATGTCTTCTACCACTCCAGCAACGCTTTCAGTCACACCTTCGGTGGCGAGCACCATCACCAGCACGCTGACGATGACGTCTGTTAGTTCTGCTGCAACGTCTTCCGCCTCCTCTACCAAGGAAGCGCCGCTTGCTGTCTCTACTGCCCCCTCAGAGCCTCAGACGGCCACTGTAACTGGCGCTTCCACCACGACCGGCATTGCTGCTGCTGCCGTTGCTGCTGCTCTTCAGAAGGCACCTCCAAACTCTGCCCCTGCTACTACTGGTAAGTTTTCTGTTATGCACTTACTCCTCATGCTTGCTGTACCACGTTATCTTAACCAAACCTCAATTTATTTGGGTTAAAATTAGTCAAAGTTATTCGACTAATGGGATGCATGAGGGAGGTTATAAATAACTAGATCAGATTTTTATTTGTATACGTTAATATTTGCTACAGATGATGTAAAACTTTGAGATAGGTTATTGTTTGCTTCCTGATCTCTGTATTTACGAAGGCATTGAGGAATGGGTAAGGCCTTCGGGGACTGCTTGTAGATGCTCTGCAGTCTTTTAATACATCATTTAAGTGTTTCGTGGGGCGTTTTTTGTCTAAATTTCAGGATGCTTACACCTTCAAAACAGCATTATGTAGGAAAATGGTAAGTTTGCAGTTGTGTTGTAAATTCTGATGAAATTTTATTTGTGAAGCGTAGATGCATGACGCTTACGTTTAAGCGATGGACGCCGAATTCACGCCCATATTGCTTCCCCAACAAAGGCCAATGTCTGAAAGAAAAAAGTTTTCATGATTTTTTGTTCTGTTATGTCACAAGGACGGTGTGCAGAACTCGCGTAGTTTTCATCTGTTGAGGGAACTTGGAACTGGTGAAAATTATCTAATTATTAAATATTTGACTGTTCCATTGTGTGCGAGTTCTTCTCCTGTGCTTATTCAATTTGCAGCCTTGAGGCATTGCTATCATTGTTGATGAGTAAAATTGTGATGGTAAATTTGAACAGTTTTCTTTTGTTAAAAATTGTTAGTTTAGGGGGCCATCTTCAATTTTTATATTTTGATCCGATTCGTTTGAAATTTGGGTATGTTTGAAAATGAAACATATGTTACTCTATTAACTTTTTCGATTTAGGCCCTAGTTTTTTGAAAAATTTGAAAAATTAGTTTTTTGGTTCATTTTTTTTCAAAGGAATTGAAGTCATTGTGTTTTATGCTAGAGTAAATTCAAAGACAGTTTTGAAATCCTCTTAACACTGCGAACAAACTGACATTTCCGAATTTTCTATTCGAAACTTTTCGTTTTCTTTTTATACGATATTTGATCACTAGCTAAAATAAACCAAAGTTTTGGTTTTGAACTATGATAAAGCAAAATGAATGTACAAATTAGGAAATCGAAGAATGTCTGTTTGTTAGAAATGTTTCAAGGATTCTAAAACTGTCGTTTTTTTCCTAGCATGAACACTCACTGACTTCTATTCTTTTAGATGTTGAAAATGAGGGGTTTTGGGTATTAGCCAAAAAACAAATTTTTTTTTTGAGGCATAATACAATGGATAATTTTTGTGCTTGAATGCTGTTTTCATGTTTTTTATAATCTCCATGCTTAATTTCATATTTACACTGTGAATTGTAAATTACAAATACAAAATAAAATAAAAAAGAAAAAGTTATTCATTTCTTGAACAATGGAGAATTTTTTATTTGTGGTCTGATTTTTCTGAATTTTGACCATTGTATGTTATTTTTAAGAATAAACACATTTTGTTCCATTCATTTTTTCGATTTAGGCCCTAGCTTTTTGAAAAAATTTAAAATATTAGTTACTTTGTACATTTTGATGGATATATTAAAAGAATATAAGTCATTGATTTCACATGCTTGAACAAATTCGAAGACAGTTTTGAAATCCTCGTAACATTAAAAACAAACTGACAGTGTCAGAATTCTCATTTTCCGTTTTTTTTTTCATGTGGGGTCAAAAATTCTAGATTTTTGGTCTCCTTACACCCCTCCATGGGGGGGGGAGATCTAATACCCGTAGCACCATAAATTAGTAGGGCACAATAATCCATCATCTAAGGATCCTTTTTCAACAACAAAAACGGGCCCATCGGGCCGACAGGGGCCCCGGATGACCCCCTTCAACTTAAGCTATTTAACAAATTGTCACAATAAATCAATGAGCACGTGAGTAATGCTGAATAATTTGAGTTTATTACTACCCGAGGCTGCAACATTGACATACTGCACTCTCGCCTACAATCTGAGTAATGATCTCCCACTTAGCACAACCTCGTGAATTAAACTACACCCAAAATGAAAAATGCATTAAACGATCCTTGGGTCGCGTCGCGAACAATGCAACAATCACTTTTGAAATCCTGGAAAACTTGCACTGTGTTATTACTATAACAAAGCGGCAGCTAAATAGTCTATGATCAAAGCTATTGTTAGATGAGGCAACTTACTGTTGGTAAATGAGTTTATAATTGTTAGGAATGTCCCAAAAAAGGATGGACTCAAAATTTACCGAGAAAATAAATAGACAGAAGTGTGTAGAGGGAAGCAAAAGATTGATGATCCGCCTTTAATTTAGGTGTAGAAAGATTGTCTAAGATGTCTAGTGGAGGGTGAACTCCTCGCAGCTATCATCTGGTCTGTTCTGCTGTGTTCGTGATACCGGCTCCCATTGCTGAGGGTATTTGACATTATATACGTTAAAAACAGACAGTTACGTTGTGTGAGAAGTGCTGTGTTCAGCAGCTCGAACGTGAGGTATTTCTGAGCAGTCATGTTCCTTGTAATAACAGCTTGAAAGAAGATCTTTCTTTTTTTTTCGCTTGCTAAAAAAATTGCAATCGTTGTCATAGATGATAAATGACGTTTACCCACCTTGTCAAGATTATTTAATAGATTCCCATATGGAAAGAACTGTTGCGCCTTTTGAGATATGAGCGTGAAGAGAGTACGTTTTCAACCGAATCAAGGTTATGATATTGACCGTTTTTGTTGAAAATTTTTAAATTAGAAGTTTTTCTACAACATTTGTTCAGGAAGATCACACGGTATTTGGTAATTTCACAAAGCCTGTGGTCTTGACGGTTAAATTTATTTAGAAAAGGCTCAGACGTGAGTGAATTTGTCTGAAAAATGTTCTCTTGAAACATCAAATTCTGCTGCATGGAACTGTTGAATGTGAGGCAATATTTAGCTCTTATTAACACGGAAAGAGTAAATTAATTAGGTACAAAGATCGTGTAAGTAACGATCTTTTTTGGTAGTGTTCGTATGGTTGTACCCTTAACTGTGATGCGAAGAATCCGTTCAGTACAAAGATTGGTTTGTCATCGTTCCCAAATTCAGGAACTTCAGTGACTGAAATATAGATTTCATCACGTACTGTGAATTTTGTGCTCGTATTTTTGAGACCCTCCGTGCGGTGAAGTCACCGAGCAATCCCATGCTACTCCTGCATTAACGTAGAGCAACGTAAATATAGATTTGACCACTTATAATGATATAGGTAAAGATTTCATACCGTACAAAGGCGTAGGATAAGAATTCATCACACGTAAGATTTTGAAGCTAGAGCATAGAGACGTAGGTTCAACAACTCAACTCGTACAATTTTGAACGTCGATTTATCACGAAGAACTATGCAATTACTTTGGAAATCTGTATGTGGCTGACCTGCTAACAGAAACCTCTAGGTTGACCACAAATTCACGATATATTCAGTCAACGTAAAAAAATATGAAAAATAAAATAATTAATAGAGCATTCTTTATAATAATGAATAATAGAGCATTATTTAAGCTAAATTTCTTGAACGAAAGAAATTAATAATACCCCAGAATTAGGTAATGATTAATATCTGAGACATGGAGCAATATCATTGGAGGTTTGAAACAATGGTACACTACCTCATTGTAGGGAGAAGAGATACACTGCCTACATTACAAAGGGTCGGCTCGTTTTCGATATATTTCGCATCTAGAAGTTGATATAGGTACTCCATGCTAAACCTAAGATTCAAAATTACTTCAATTTTCTTGAGTAACATGACACACCGCCATCAGAATTAAATTATGGGAGCTGCTGAACTGCGGGGTTAGTCCTCTTAGAATTACGAACAGTAGTAAAAGGACTTATTTATTCTCGGTAGCGACCTATTGCCTCATTATTGTAGCTATACTTTTCAAAAAGCTATCCCTCTGTCAGCTGAAAGTCAATGTTCGTAAGCAAAAACGATCTAGTCGATGTGCACTGCCGGAAAAGTCATCAGTAAACCGGGTCATCTGACCCTTGTGTCTGTGAAGGTCTGGGGGCTGGATTTTAGAAAAATTACACAGTGATACTTGTGGCAGCATAATTTTTTTTAAATGTGGCTTGGCATCCCTATACCATATGTCCCACAAAAATGTCCCCGACTTTTTAATTGATTATATCTTCACTTTAAATTAACATATATGAATTTTTTTTTTTTCGCAATGTAGAATATTTCGTTTCCTTTTCGAAAAATTTGAGTTTTTGAAAATTATTCGAAAAGGAAATAAAATTTACAACATTGTGAAAAAAACGACAATTCAAATATATTAATTTAAAGCAGAGATATAATCAATTAAAAGTCGAGGACAATTTGTGGGACACCTGGTATAGTGTAGAACGTATTTTAACGAAGTTGCCTGAAAGTTACACTGGCAGCTGTACCCCTAGAAGACCGTAAATTGTTTGAAAATCTGGCCCCTGGACTTTTTCTTCTTCGTCCGTTACTCATAAATTTCCGTGTAAGAAATCTCGCCAAATCTCGCAGTGTAAACGTTACTAGGAGAAGGTAATCATTCCAGGCATCAACAGTTTATAATCCTGGATGCATTTGCGGTCGTTTTGGCTCCGGACGCCTTGAAACTCAGTGATAGTGAATAAAATAAGAAGGAAATAATTCAGTAGTGACCATTGTTTGAACTTTGTGAAGACTTTTTTAAGTGTGGCAAGAATCATAAGTGCGGTTACTTATCCCTCACTACGGAACCAACCAACCGGCAATTCTCCACATGTTCATTTAGCTTGTGACTGACAGCTTATGTAGGTAGGCTAATGCTATTGAAAATCCATGACTTTCAATCTGCACATTTTTGCCTATGGTTTATATTGGGTTATTGAAATGAAATAATTATGGTACTGGGAGTGGATTGAGCATTCAAGTTTCTATTACGTGGATCTGGATATATTTGTAGTTTTAAATGACATATAATGAAAATTGGGCCTGTTTCATTTTGTGCATGGTGCATAAATTATCAATGAGCGTCCACTTAGTAGGCATAGGATGGGCTTTAGGTTAGGTAGGGTTGTCGATTCCATACTATGGAAATTGGCGCCCCAAGGGAGATACTCCTAGGTTACCTCAGCTATAAATAGACGTTTGAGGGATTTTTGCCTTTCGTACTTACTTTGCTTCTCTTTGTATTCGTCCTTTCTTCGCTCTTTTTTATTTTTTCATTTTTCTTCCTCTTCTTTCCTAACTTGCTGTTTCGATGCGCAGGGTATCCTGTATGTGATCACACCTTGTACATAGGATTTCACGTTTTCCTTAACCTATCCTAAGTGGTCCCTTCTCTTTCCTCTGTGAAAACATTTTCGTAATGGAAATGGAACCTTGAACCAACTTCTAAACCTACGAATGAGCGTTTTCTGTCGCGCTGTTTTTAAACGAAACTGATTTTAGCTTTTAACAGAAATTTTAGTTTAAGCGGGATAGGAATAATTGCAGCTTCGCGCCAAGACCAGCGTTAAGCTTCCCCTCGTGTTTCACCGAATTTTTGATGTCTCATAAGCGAAGGTAGACTTCATTTCATGACCACTTCGTTCGGGCCCTGAAGAAGCGGCGCGACCACGCACGAGACTTGCAGCTTCTGACAAGTCCTTTTCTGAGACCACTGCTGTCATTCTAAGTTCTTCCTGTCCCATTGAAGGTGTGGGGGACACTAAATCCACTTCATTAAAGTAAAATGCAGGAACGGTAGAAGTGAAAACTTTCGTCCATGAAGTGATCGAGTTTGTAGAATAAAAATCGCACTGTGGAATTAGGTCGCTCTGCCCGCTCCTGACTGGGTAGTGTGTTTGAGATTGTCGAAATAACTTGACGTCATTACGCCACGCAATGAGTAATTGAAAGCAGTTTTACTTGCCAGGCTACGTGCTCACGATACCCCTGTTGCTGCGTCTTGATGACTTTACCTCACCCCGGTAACGCAGTGAAATTTCTGCACTTCATAGTTTACTCCCTCCACATTGGGCAAACTTCGCGTGTCTTTAATCCCATGTTCTTCTGGTGGACGGGATTGAATTTGACGGGAATGCTGATGTCCGACAATGACTGTCAATGGCGGCCTATCCTATTCAGTCGATGTTTAAAAAAATTGGTTTGTATTTCGGTACCTATTTTGGTCAATGTTGAATTTAGTGCGTCAACGATTTTGAAAATTTTGTTTTGAAATTTAAGTAATTGTAGACATTTTAAGACGTTTTACAGGAATGATACTGTGCTCGTAAATGCTTAGTTTTCGAGGTATAGCATAAATAACATTCAGGTAAGAATAGCATTAACGGCAGTTTCGATATGGCTCTTCCGGCGGCAGGTGGATGCGGAACACGCGCAGTGTTCCGCGAAAACATCGGTCTCGGTATGGCTAAGTTAACCTATTTTAGGTTTACTCAGGTTAGCTTATTTAACTAACCTAACCACACCTATCGGTACGTCAACACCATATTTCAGCTTATTTACGTGTTCGTTTCTTCAATTATATACGACGTTCCTGTAACTTCAAAGTTAAATATCTCGAAAAGTAAGCATTTGCGAGCACAATATCATTCATGTAAAACGTCCCCAATTACCTAAACATACAAAAAATTCAAAATCGTTGACGCGCTAAATTCAATATTGACCCTTATTTCGTCCCACTACGGAAATTTATCTGGGCGAAATCGTATAAGTAGATAATTCAGAATTTTGGGTAAAATGTGCTTATATTTTTGGAAGCCTCCGAGTTTCTTTGATGTGGAACTTTATTAATTTTGGCTTCCTAATTTGAACCAGGAATCTTATCAATAGGGGATTATATGGAAGTTGGTTTGAAATCTCATGAAAAGTGTTGAGAATTTGTTGAAGCCATCAAGAAACATGGTGTCTTGAGCTGGCAAAGCTGTCGCTCATATACCTGAAGTTTTTCGTGTACGTGAACATTCTTTCCCGCGGTCTCTCCAAGTATTCATTAAAAGTATAGTAAATTGTTAACAGGTATCTTGATACTTTTTCAATGCTATAAAATTCTATGTGAAAACTTTGAGTTTGCATGGAGGCCAGAGTGTACTAACTATTGCGAAAGAAGTAGAGCGTGAGGTGGCACGATGTGGAAGCACTGGACGTGTTAATTTTTACGTTTGCGGTAATGGCCTTTGGTCAACTTTGTTGCTATAATTATTTCAACATCTTGTTTGTTTGTAAACTTTATCGCTTCCAGACCATTCAAGTGACTAGATGCTTGTAAATGCAAAGAGCAGCTTTATTCTTACGTGGATATTACTCTTTTTGTTAGGGAAAATCCCCCGATAAAGGAACATGAAGCACTATTACTGGGAATTGGATGAAATTTTGCGCAAAACTTCTACAGGTTTGTAGTTTCAAGTACTAATTTTTTTCATTTTTGAGTTATAATCTGTGGGGGCATTGGATAAGCAATAGGTTGAGGTTAGTTAGGCTTGTCTATCCAATGCGCCATGGGGATTGGCGTCGTCAGGGGAGCGACTGTTAGTTTACCTCAGCTATAGATAGGCCTTCAGAACTTTTGATTATTATAGTTTTCATGCCTTCCTCTCTATCTGTTTTTAAATGTTCCTTCCTTACTTGCTATTTCTATTGCCGAGCTGTTTTTTGTGGGACACATCTTGAGCATAAATTTTCCGTTTACATTAATCCATACTAAATGTAAGCTCCTGCGCTGAGGGTTAGAGAAGCCTTCTTTATGTTGAAATAAAATGTTTTTTTGCTTTGTTAAAGACCATCTTTTTTTCAATTCACTGCTGTCCTGTTTTTCAGCACCTACTACTTTCTTCTTTAACTTTTATCTTGTTTCATAACCTTTCTTCTCAACTTACTGTTTCTATGCTCCTTTTGCATAGATTCCGCGTTCCCTTGTCGCCATACTAAATGGTGCCGTTTTCTTTCCTCTCTTCGGAACGCCTTTTTTATAGCGGTAGGGAGGCTTAAACTAACTTCTAATCTAACTTTAATCCAAATCAAAGATTTGTTTTTCTTCGATCTCTAGAGATCGCCTTCGTTGTGCCGAGGGAGTCTCAAACTAATATAATGATGATTTGCGGCATGATTGTCCAACACGCTGGTAAATTTAGAGGAATTTTTTGCCGAGTTTTAACATGTTGGCTGCGTGTTGGGACATGTGTGTACCACTCGGTAATTCTCTCATTAACGTATTGGCATAAATGAACAGCATTTCAATTATGTCCACACCTTGTTTAGCAATTTTTTAGCACACTGTGTAAAATATCATCGCCCTACTATATTTTTTACATTTCTTAGAGAAAATACAAGGTTTTCGAGAAGTAAAGTGAGTTTTAAACTGGGCTACTTACTACCCAACCTGAACTGTAGTAGCAACCGCGCCAACGGAGTCGCGTTAAAGGAAACGACGGAAAGTCATTTCTATGGGGGGAAAATGCACTTCCTCTTGTTCGGCCTTTCAGCTCAATTTGAGCACGTAGTGGCAAAATGGCTGCCACTCGCGCAAAAATGATGAACGTGCCATTGCCTTGGATCGATGTAGGCATGAAAATGTCAACATGAAGTTCATGCGTATGACTTTCAAACAATTCATGTCTTCGTCATATACTATTAAGCATTTCGCGACAAAAGCTTGTTCATGCATGAAGAAAAACAGATGTCTTATTTCCACTCAAAAGGTGAACGTTTATACACCTGGTATTTCGCAAGTAAGGAGCATTATGACTCAAGTTGAACATATTTAAGGGATAGTATAAATAAAATACTTCAAAATCAGCAGTCCTCAACATTTCAAGGAACAAATGTGGCGCTCCTCAATTATGTCGGTCATTGGTTCGTCCTGTGATGAATGTTAGATTGATATTTTATTTTCAGGGTATGTGTAATTAGAAACAAAATGTTTCAATGGATTCATTACAGGAACGCATAGGTGCCATTCGATAACCATGATAGGTGCCATTCGATAACGATTATATTCAGGAATATAATAATAATGATAATAATTTGGTTAACATGTGCACAACATTGGAAAGTTGAATGTTGGCTATGTTGAAATCAGCGTGCGACCAAATTCGCAACGCATGTATAAAAGTTGCTAACGTTTATATATCCTAGGATTAAAATTGTCAATACCCACTCCACTTTTCTCAAACTTTGGAGAGAATTTATTTTGCTGATACGACTCTTTATATTTGCAGAAGATGAACCTGCCTCTACAGCCGTGTCGACCTCCACGACGACCGCTGCCACGTGCAGCAACAGTGGCACAATCACCACCACCACCACAAGCCTCAGCAGCAGCAGCAGCAAAATAGGGCCGTCGAGCCTGCGCCGTACGGCTGGAGGTCGCAGCAGCAGCTCCAGTGACGACGCAGCCTCGTCCTCCAGCTCAGACAACCTTGTCCTCAACATCTGCCAGGAGAAGAACCTGAGCGCCGTGGCTGACCCTTCCACGGCGGACGTCAAGCCCAGCGGGACCACCAAGCTCAAGCTGCAGGCTGTCAAGGAGAGCCTCGAGGGCTCAGCTGCCGGCTCCAGTATGCCTGCTAAGAAGGAAGAGAAGATGGAGGTAGATGATGACAGCCAGGAATTCAAACTGAAGGTGTCTTATACAGCCAATATGTCCTCTGTGCCCGCTCCCAAGAGCGACCCGTTCACGCCAACTCCTGCTGATTTTGCAGTCGTCACAGCACACGTCGACCTCATGCCTGTCACCAACAAGCGCGGCAGGTGCGTTCTCTTACAGTTCTCAAAAGATTTTGTTTATGTACCCTATCCTTATTTCTCTCTAATATAACTTCAAAAATGGCTTAATGACGTACCGAATAAGCTAAAATATGCTTGATAATATTGTAAGAATTGATGGAATGAGCATAAGTGCAATTTTGCTGAATATCGTAAATAAAACGTCAATAATCTGAAAATACTGTGCAAATTGGTCTCAGACGTCTCAAAACTAACATGAGTAGGAAATTAGGCCAATTATTTCTGGAATATGCTTCTTGAAAATTGGACTTCACTTCTGCACCAGCATGATAATTTCTGAACGATTCGGGTCAATCCCGTTTTATGTATATGGTGGCTTCGTTATGTTACTTAGAAATTCTGTTAGATCCCGTTGTACATGGTTGCGTATTAACCACTGAAATCTTGTTGTGCATTGATGCCTTGTTGCGTTAGTAATTCATGTAGATTCCGTTGTATATGGATTTTCTATGTACGTCCCCTCATGGGGATACAGCTGTTGTATCTATGGGAATTAGCGAGTTAGCGCTGCTAGGGGAAATATGTGAGGTCCCGAGCTGAAGGTTATGTAGGCCTTCCTATTGTTGGAATGAGGCCCCTTGAATCATGCAGTGCCAAGCGCTAAATACATCTAGCGAAAATGAGTTATGTATACCGCTGTCATCCCCAAACTTTCCTTTGTCTTGAGAGTTAGTCGTAGGTACAAGAAGATAGCTACAAAATGTCGAATACCTATATAAGTTGCTGAGATGCGATTTTTTATTAATCGCCAAACATTAATTAATGCCGTTTTCTGGCTTGTTTAAAAAAGCGGCGCTTGGTACCATATAATTCCAAGAGCCTCAAATAGAATAGGTGTTTAGTTATGGACCATATTTTTTCGATTCACTGCTGTCCTGTTTTGTAGCACCTACTACTTTCTTCAACTCTTATCTTGTTTCATGAACTTTTTTCTCAACTTACTGTTTCTATGCAACTTGTGCATAGACTTCACACTAAATACTGCCTTCCTCCCTTCTTTCTTTAGAACGCCTTTGTGGCGATTAGGGAGGCTTTAACTAACAGCTAATCAACTTCTCAAAAATTCGGTTCAACTCCATTGTAATTGGTTGTCGATGTACGTTACGTCTCGAAAGCTGGATTTGGCTTCCTTTAATAATGTCGTCGACTTCCATTAATTATGAATTTTGCGGGCGTTCAGGTCGAGTAGCAGTGACAGAGGCAGCCGGCGAGCAAAGCGCGGCAGTCGCGACGGTAGCGGGGGCAGCAAGCGGGGCCGGTGGTCGGGGGGCGCGCGTGCCCCCCACGCGGGTGACATGGATCAGTCCCCTCCTTCGTCCCCCGACTCTGATCACCTCATCACCCCCAAGCGCGGCAGGAAGAGGGCTGCTGCCGTGGCCGCTGCGCTCGAGCTCAAAGAGTGAGTCATGTGTCCTGTTTGTGCAAGTGTGAGCTTTGGTTCTTGGTGCTCCCTTGAGAGCCACGAGTTGCTGTCAGCAACTTGTGGTGTGTGCTGGTCGGTCCTTAGGGCTGCAGATTCTGTTGATCTCGTTTTTAAGTTTGGGTTGGGTTGCAGTCATGTTCTGTGATTAAGTGCTGCTACTAGCATACTCCATGAGGGCTATGACTAAACGTTGGTGTAAACGTGGTAGGAGGTTCCTTAGATGCGTATTTGATGAAAAGTTAGCTTCGAACAAGGGATTTGTCTTGAATAAAAAGTTTGTTTAAAATTTATATGCATAAATTTTTTACTATTACAAATTTGCAATAATTACCTTACGTCCAGGAATGATCAGGAAAATTCACGTGTGGATGAATGAACGATGAATAAACCTACGGTCTTGCGGGACGAGAACTGTACCTCAATTTATTTTCCTGCTGAACCCTTAAGAGAGAGGTACAATCATTGTTTTTTCTTGGAATTCGCGCTCCTAGGGGAAGACGTGAGGTCCTGAGCTGAAGGTTCAACAGGCTTTCCATTTAATGAAACGAAAGATTTTTGTTACGTTTTTTTTTTCTGCTGAAATGTTTTTCAGAACTTACTACGGTCTTCTTCAACTTCAATCTTATTTCATTAACTCGTTTCTATACACAGGGGATCTTGCGTTGGAACATTTCTTGTGAATATATTTTCAGTTTCCTCAAATTCAGTTTTCAGCCTCGCTCCTTCTTCTGGAGCACATTTGTTTTGGTTATGGAGGCTCGAACTAACTTCTTTAATTATTTTCGGTATAGTCAGGGTTTTGTTTTCGGGACTTGGGGTATTGAAAGTATTTTCTAGTGATAAAACAGTGAACCAACATCATACTTGGCCAGTAACAAATCTCTGACACGGCCGTCGCATTTACATCAGACAACAACACACATGTGTTGCTTGATTCGCTTCTTTTTAACAAAGTTCTTTTATGTGTTCTTTTTATTACAATAAAATAACACTCAACATCTGCCTATTCTATATGGTCACCAGATCCTGAACATACTTTACGGCTACATATTATTTGAAAAAAGTAAATTTTTGGCCAGAAAATGAGCCAGTCTAACAACCCCGCGCTTTGATAATGTGTGTAGCAGCAGGACGCAGGCAGTGGGCAGCTCTGGGTAATTTCCACGTTGGCTGGAGAAGATCAGAGAACTTGGGCTCTATTTCACACCATTTTAATCAATGAAATAATTATCGTTTTCACTATGAGCATGTTACCTAGTGGAATTTTTCGAACATGAAAAATCTACTGCAACCTTCAACAATTCTATGTTCAAATGAATCAGGTTTAGTTTTTACGAGAATTGATCAGCGTTTACGAGGTATCCTTTTACCACATTTGCCCTGAACTTTCGTGCTTGATTAAGGATTTGAGAATCCTAAAGAATTTGTCGGTGTACGGAAAAGTGGGGCGTGCACCATGCAGTTATGGCTGCTAAGTCAAACATCCTATATTTTCATCTGACTTGTAGGTAGTCCTTTTAGTTAGGCACGAAATGCAAGCAACGTGGTGTATGCATTCTTGTACTGTAGTGAGAAACTTCTGCGCTACCTAACTCAGTACTTGGTTTTCTTGTGCCATGTTCTTATTTTATGCGTTGCTGGACGAAATTATGTTGAGGAATGGAGACTTCAAGTTTAATTATACTAACATTAGTGTCTGTTCATTCTCGGAAAACATTTGTCGGCTGTATCCATCATTTGGGCATATTTATTGTTAGCTGCGTGTTATTTCACTTGTAAAACTTGCCGTAAACACATGGTTCTAAATATTCCAGTTTAGTGTGCCAAGGAGTAGTGAATGTATCGTTAATTGCACATGTTTTTTGCGGTGGAACTGACCTCGCGTTGCTTCTTGCAGATCTGCAAACGCCTATTCCTGGTGAGTAGAAGTGCATGCTACAAGTCCTTCGCTTTTGTTCGTCGTATCCTCCCTCACTTGGCCAACCTCTGTTCTCTAGTTTTTGGCTTATGTTCTTGTTCCATAGATCTCATTTCTCTTCGAACCTTGATCTTAATTATTTGCTATTCAAGACAACAGTCGATCTTCCAGTTATTATCTCTTGCGAACCTCACCTGAAACGGTTGAAAATTTTCAGGTTTTTTTAAAACTCCTGCTAAGCATCGTATTATTTGATTAACTGGGACAAATTTTTATCCGTATAAATTGAGTTTCGCATGGATGACATGACTCGAAGATCCTGTAAAATTCATTTTCTGCGAATAGCAATCTGGCTTAGACACGAATTGATTTTTTCTGTTGGGAATTTCCGGCTTGACTCCTGCGCTGCATCGTGTCATCGCTGCCCACTAGCCGCTCTGCTGCAGTTGCTTCTGTATAGCATCCTTACAATCTAGAGCTCATTAGGTTTTTTTTTTTTGGATGAGGCTTGGACGATTTATTCATTTACTTTTACTTTGGAACGTGTTTCTTGCCAAATTCTTGCTTCATGGCTACTTTTGTTTCTTTCTGAAAGTGTTTTATGCGTTTTCACCCTCTGAATCTCCATTATTTCCATCCCTACGGCTAAATGGTTCAAAAGCCCCGTCTGCTTGCGCTAAGCATAGAGCTGTGTTGTCCCATTCTCTTTAGTTGGCTATCAAACCCTGTGTCTTCATCTCAGTTTTAAATTTTATTTTATGGAAAAATTAATCTAAATAAATGCAAAACTTAAAATGTCATATCGGGTTAGTGTTGCGTGCATTTTGAACCAGTGCTTGACAATCTCAAGTTATGCGAGGCTTTGACTACAAAATCAGCTGGCTACAGTTGAAGATTGCACATTTTCAATGTAAACTTTCGATTTGATGTGTTGGTAGCTTTCAGCTGACCCACTGCTTAAATTTAAAAGCGATCAGCATCTTCTGCATCTTTGAATTTTTTGCTGGTAGGCCTGCATTGAGTCAGTTAACGCTATACCGCTGCTTCATCTGTAAGCAGGGTATTCTTAAAAAGATCCCTATCACACATAGTGTGTTGACGTATTGCGGAGGCGAAAGTGTCACCGTAGTCATGCTACCAGAATGCGGAAGAAATACGCCAGTTTCAGTGGAAGAATCCACCACGTGCAGGAAAGCAATGGTTACTCGGAATTCGACCTGAAGCTCAGTTTTGAACACGTCAACATTTAGCTTTTTTTAGGAATTGAGCAGTTGAATTGACTACAATGATGGCCGATGATGTAAAGGTGCTCGACGTTTGCAGGTCGCCGCCGTCCACCCCAACGCTGCCCACGCCACCGTCAGGAGGCCTGGGGGTCCTCACTACCAATGGCCCCGCGGCCGTCACCTCACAGGGGCCTGCCGTCAGCGCCAACACTCTCTTGCTAGGTCCGCCCTTTAGTATAAACTAGTGCGTCAGTAATTCTGTCGATAAATCTGTGCCTGCCGTTTTTTTATTGGATCAGCATTTTTGCCAGGAAATGTGAACAAATTGTACCACATCGGTGCGCGCGCGTGTGTGCTTGCTTAACAAGGAGAGGTAAATTACATGCGTGCTAGAGTTCACGCCAGCCCGTGATGACATCGCACGTGTTGGTGGTTGTGCTCATGAAGGCACCCTGAGCGCTTCGCCTCAGGGTCACCAGTGCGGCTGCTAGAGGCCTGCTAGGTGTAAAATAGAAGCTTCATCCTATAATTTTACAAAAAAGTCATGCTCAGCCAAGTTTCAAGGATTGTGTCGAACACAAAATTTACATTGGGAGAATGTATTGCGTCATTCCTGTGTGTCATTTACGATAGATTATTCTTTCTTTTACCTTTTAATTCTTTTGGCGCTAGTCTTCCGTCTTTAACGACCCACTAGTTTTCCTTATTGATGCGGGACGTGAGTTGGTTTTAAATTTCATAATGGTGCGGTCAAAATTCGATAGACGCTGCGCAGCGCCTGTCAAAAATTTAAGGAAATTAAATTCAACACTTTGAGGCGTTAAATATTTTTAAATAAAGTTAAAATTTTCCCATCATGAAGTGTCCTTAGGTCATTTGAGCTCAACTACGACATCATGAGCGTAGAAGACTTGCTCTTTCGTAAGTGTTTCCGGCTTGACTGCTGGAATTAGGTCAGGTAATATTGACGGAATTTTAAGACTGTTAGTAATGAATAATACGACCGGTGCTTGTGCAGGTAATCAGATCAACCCTGCGAGCGCAGTTGCCCAGAAGATGACGGATACTCTCCACGCCGAACTGCAGGCGCACAGCATCTACAAGCAGGAGGAGGAGGAGAGAGTAACGACACCTTTGGTGGGACCTGCGCTGCCTGGCAAGAAGCAGGTCAGTTTGGTATTCCTTTGTTGGCCTCATTTCTGATGGCTACTTCCTCAGACGAGGGTAATTTCAGTGCAACATTTGCCGATTGAACAGTCGTTTGTGCAATGCTCAGGTCCAGTCAAGTTGATTGCTGACTGATGATTTCTCCAGGGACTATCTGTTTTGAGGAACCTGAGCACCATTTTACGGTACATAAATGTCTGAGTGATGCCCCCTATCCAATTTAAATAGAATAAAACTAAAGAAAACAGCGAGGGGAGTAGGTAAACATTTTTGTTGAACCGTTAAAAAATGAACCGTCTCTTCATCTGTGTGTTTCATTCAACAGATTTCAAGCGGAAGATCACAAAAATTTTATATATATTGAATAAGTCCGAATTTTTTTAAATTAAATTCTTGATGCCTTCTGAAGATCCTTAAATTTCCGTAAAATATATTTATATGCCGCTATCAAATCCAGGATAATGGTCCTGGACTTGACTTATGTTTTTCTCTGGGTATTTCTTTATTTGAGATGAACTGTTTGAGGAGCATGTATGGAGTGACAAGAAGAGATAGGATGAGGAATGAGTTGGTTAGGGGGCAGACAGGAATTATCAAAAAGCTGAGCAGGCTAGTGGATGAAAGAGTGCTTGGATGGCTTGGGCATGTTGAAAGAATGAATGTTGAGCGGCTGGTGAAAAAGATTTATATGTCGGAAGTTAGTGGTATTAGAGTGCGAGGTAGACCACGGATGTGTTGGATGGATGGGGTGAAGCGTGCTTAGTGTGAAAGGGGTCTGACTGTGGATGTAGCGAGAGGGATGACTGCGGACAGAAGTGAGTGGGGGCAGTGCATAAGAAGGTAATTTTATTTTTGACGCTGTACTGGGAGCTTGCTCGCGTGTGATGGGGTTGAGCTGTCCTGTGCGGGGGGAGGGGCTGCACTCAATGAAGCGGTCGGGGTAAACCAGCTATGGCTGTCGGGCCTGACTGTGGAAGGTGGTTGTGCTGGGCTGCTGCTGATCCTGGCAGTCCTGGTGCGGCCAGTGCTGCCTCTCTCGCATCCTAGTGACTAAGGGTGTTGATTGTGGCCTGCTGTCGGCTACCCTCCCATAGGGAGGAGAGGCCTGGTATATGTATGTATGTATATATTTCTTTATTAATAAATATCTCCCTAAAAATATAGAAAATTGATTAATCAGGTACCATTAAGGTGATTTACTCATCAGTCGAGAGGTAGTTTCTGATACCTTTTCCCCACTTATAATCATGCTTTTCTGAAACTTGAATAACCTGTGTGGTGACGGGTTCAGAACGCCAGTATCGGGGTGAGCAACAGCGCGCTGAACTGCAGCAGCAACGGCAACAACAGCAGCGGAGGCAGCAGCAGCAACGGCGCCACGCAACCGCCCCCGTTCCCACAGTCACTGGAGCAGCTGCTGGAGCGTCAGTGGGAACAGGGCAGCCAGTTCCTTATGGAGCAAGCGCAGCACTTCGACAGTACGTGCCTTGCTTGCTGCGGTGGAGACCTGTTAGGCCGGGGGGTTGTTGTTGCAATGTGCAGTTTTACTGTCAAGTCGGTTAGGGATATTAATATTTTGCATGGGTTTTTAATGCCAAGACACACCACGCGTAGAAAATTTCTTTTATGTTCACAGGACTGCAAATGTGTTATAAATCTGGTGCAGGTTTCGGTTTATCAGTAGTTATGAACGGTAGCGTTGAACTGGAACCTTTTGGTTTATTGACGCCTTGGACGAGTTTACCTCACCTAATTTTTTTCCAGAGTGTGGCGAGTAAAACCGTCCAAAGTATAATATAATAAAATCATCTACCGACAAGTTAATACTTTAATTCAGAGCCTATCTCAGTTGTGAGCAAGTTCCGCTTTAAGAATACCATAGAAAGCAATAAAAACGCACCTAAAAATGAAAAGTTTTTACCTAAAAAAATCTCTGTGGAAGGAGATATCTATATATATTAATACGCTTAAAACTCAGTTCGGGTGTAACGCTCCTCATCCGAGTTTGCGGTATCATGGGGACCGAATTCCTGAGTGTAACATTAAAAGATTGCCTTTACATATGTTAGAATAAGATAGGTTAGGAAAAGATAGGTTAGGATAAGAGAGGTTAAGTAATATTGATGGAATTTTTTCACGGGTCCGCGGTTTTTGATGTTTGACATATAATCAGGATAGCTGCGGTTAGGATAGGATAGGTTAGTAAGTGTTAGGTTAGGATGGGTTAGGTTAGTAAATGTTAGGTTAGGATGGGTTAGGTTAGTAAATGTTAGGTTAGGATGGGTTAGGTTAGAGTATGTAAGGTTAGGATGGGTTAGGTTAGAGTGCGTTATGTTAGAATTTATTTGGTAATGTTGACCGAACTTTTTCACGGGTCCACCTAGCTGAACGATCACATTGCTTTAAGTTAGGTTAGGATGGATTATGTTAGCATACGTTAGGTAATGTTGATGGCAGTTTTTTACGGGTTCAAGGTTTTTTATGTTTGACATATTATCAGGATCGTTTCAAATAGGATAGGATAGAATATGGGAGGATTGTTTAGGCTATAATATGTTATGTTGAAATTGGTAATATAAAAAAAGAGTGATATCTAAGTCGTGTTTCAGTAAACATACTACCGGGCTGATCAGTATTGCTTAACTCTACATTACACGCCGCAGTCGCGTCGCTGCTGTCGTGCCTCCACCAACTACGCCAGGAGAACACGAGGCTGGAGGAGAGCGTGACCGCGCTCTCAGCTCGGCGCGACCACCTGCTGGCGGTGAACGCCAGGCTCTCCGTGCCCCTGGGGCCGCCCTCGTCTCACATCTCCTCGGCCTCCCCTCCTGCTGGTGATGTTGGGCCCGGTGGTCCCAGTGGTCCCCACACTCCCCAGCACCCCATCTCCAGCGCGTCTCTCAACTCCTCTCCAGGTGCGTGCGCGGCTCGACACTTTATTTTGAAATAAATTTCATGGGTCACTTTACAGAGATGTGCGCTGGTCACGTTTGTCCTCTTGCCCTCAATGGACCTGGTAATTTTACTCCCAAGTGTAACTCAGTAATTAGGAGGTCATTACAGACGTCTGCAAAACATTTCGTTTGTGCCTGTATTTTTTTATGCCATATGATTCGTATTTAAACTTCGTATCGGTTTCGAGAGAGCTATCATAGATTTCTCTGACGAGGCTTACAGCGATGTTGAAGGCTATGTTGTGTGTCAGAGTTTCTAGTTATGAGCCTTTTTCTTAAGTCGGAATTTCAGGACAGAATGTTCACAAATCTTAGCTTCCCGAAAATTCACTTTATGAAAAACGCGCCAAAAAGTATAATAACGTAAAGGATATATGTAGTAGGGTTGTTCAAAAACTACATATATTCAGTACAAAAAAAAAGAAGCTTGCACATTTGTAGAGACGCATTTTGCCGGATTCTGCTTATATCAATATGAAGGGATCTCTGCGTGGGACATCGGGACTTTGGTTATCTATGCTTTGATTTCATTTGATATGACTGCTCCCAAAGTTTCTGTAACTAACAGCAATGATGTGTCCAAACCACCTTCGTTTTCCAAATTCGTGGCGGCCTCCATTTTCATTTACACACGTTTTAAGAGGAAGGAATATCACTAATAGCAAGATATGCGCCTGAAGCATAACGTAGTCCATTTCAATGAATTATTCTACCAAATTCTGCACAGTTTGTACATTGCAGCTCATCCTTAAAAATATGCGGTCACTCAGCTGCGTATTCTCACATTGTGTATGTAAATGTAAATTTACTTAGCGATATTGCTTGTATATCGATCTATTTCATCGCTGTTGTGTTTTTGATAGAACAAATACTTTCTCAGTTAAATATTTTCTAATGAAATAAATAGAAGCAATTGCAATATTCGCAAATTCCTCTTCAGTGAGGAGTTAAGTATATCTTTTCTGGTGGACAAAGCGATTTTGTGTGTTGCACACTGGTTCCCTTGGTTCTCACTGGTGTCAACTCATCGTTTTCGGGTCCTGTGGTGAAGCTGTTGTGATAGAGTTATGGCTTTTTATGATGTGAATGTGCCGTTCTTTCCAATGAATAATTAAGTAAATATACTGACCATGATTCCTCTGAATAATAATGAAATCACCGAACATAAAGAGTGCAGAAACGGTGTGGGGTTAGGGTTAGAACCCTCTATTGTGGTCAAGCCTTCTCTTCTCAGGTGCGTCTTCTCAGGTAAAAACAAATCTGGGCAAGGGATTCCGATGTAACCAGTTAGATTATCTCAATTTCATTCAGCAACGGTAATGAAAGTCTCATGCAAATTTAATCACGTCATTTTCTTCTTTAATGACATACCTAGACTGATTGTGTTTGCTGCCGCTTGCAGTGGGTGGGAGCGCCTTACCGTCTCGCTCGTCCCCTGTGACGGGCGCCAGCCACCACCAGCACCACCTCCTGCACAACTCGACCACGCCCCCGTCCGCCGCGCCCCCACCGCCACCGTCAGGCCCCGTCGTGTCCTCCCACCACTTGCAGCACCACCCGCCACCTCAGCACCACCTTGCCAGCGGCGGCATCGCCGTGTCGTCGCATGGCGGCGTGATGTCGTCAGGGCACATCCCGCCCCCACACCACACCTCGCCCGGCGGTGTCCAGCTCCAACATCCTCAGATCGCAGCCCGGCAGCAGCAGCAGCAGCAACCGCAGCAGCCGCCCACGCGTCACCCATCAGGTAGACTGCCAGTCTCGGCTGCGTAGAGTCAAGCCACTCTAGTGTCTAGTTTAGGTCACCAGTCTCAGCTGTGTAGTGTCGAGCGTTTATGTAACGAGGCAAAATTTGCTGTGAGGTTAGTGGTATTCTGTGGTTTAGTGTAAAGACAAAACTTTCTGCTTGATATTGAAGTTTTTCGTGTTGTTGATTGTATTACAGAACAAAAATTGATGTTTAGTGTTGAAGTTAGTGTCTTGTGCGTTTTAATGTGAATACAGAACGTTCTGCTTGATAGTTGAAGTTTTTCATGTTCTCAGTTTGAATTACAAGACAAAATTTTGTGTTCAATTCTGAAGTTTATGGTATTCTTCGTTTCAATGACGGGAGATAACTTAGAGTTTGGTGTGGAATTTTGTGGTAGTCTGCGGTTTTATTACACGACAAAAACTGTCTGCGTGACATTGAAGTTTTTCGTGTTCTGTGTTTGCATTACAACACCAAACCTGTTGAAATTGAAGGTTTGGGGCGCTGTCAATATGATGCATCAGGTCGTGCAGTTCTCATTGTGTGGTGTGTGTGTGCAGGTGGGGCACCCCTCAGGAGGATACAACTATTATATCTATGGAAATTAGTGCTCCCAGGGGGAAAATGTGAGGTCCCGAGCTGAGAGTTTGGTAGGCCTTCTTTTGTTAAAATCAAATGTTTTTGTGATGTTAAGGACCATCTCTTTTTGATTCACTGCTGTCCTGTTTTTTCAGCACCTACTACTTTCTTCAACTTTGATCTTGTTTCAGAATCTTTTTTTTTAACTTACTGTTTCTATGCCTTTTCTGCGTAGGTTTCGCGTTTCCTTAACTCTATACTAAATGGTGCCTTCCTCCTTCCTCTCTTTGGATAGCATTTGTTGCGGATAGGGAGGCTTAAACTAACTAATAATCTAATCTGCAGGTGGGGCAGTGAGTGGGGTTGCCCACCACCGTGTGGTGTCGCCCCACGACCGCCGCCCGGTGACCCACTCGCCCCAGGAAAACGGTGGGCTGGAGGGTGGCGGCGAGTACTCCGGTAAGGGGGGCGGCTACCACCGCTCGTCCGCCGCTGGTGGCGGTATTGTGACGGCGCAGCCGCACTCGCCCTCCATGATGCCTCCTCACCAGCCGCCGCCCCCGCAGCATCACAGGTGCGACCGCGTGCTTGTGCCTCATGTGCGGACCTGTCTCGAGCGTGGCGTGTGGACCTGTCTTGTTACGTGCTTGTCGTGCTTTGTTTTATTAACACGTTCATGCGTATTGGGCCACATGTGTACCAACAGGTTAATTGCCCATTTGCGTGCTGGCGTAAATGACTGACATTTCATCTGTTTCATGACATTTTTAAAAATAATTGTTGTCATACGAGGTGAAATGTTATCGTGCTATTGTATTTTTCATATTCATGAGGAAGAATTAAAATTTATTCAAGCTGGAAAACCGATTTCCCTATTCTGCTAATTACAACCTAACCAAACCAACCGTAACAGCCGCGGAAACGCAGTGAACGTGTTAAAACAAAGTTTTCTTTGTAATCGCGTAGGTAGTTGAATGTTGTAGGCTTGTCTAAAGAAATAGTTCAAATAATCTTCGCTTCATGCCTTCGACTCGCATGGCACATCACCATGCTGAGCTGCAGCGTAGTCTGGCTACACACGGGCTGTGTCAGGAGCTCAAGCGTCTTCTATAAAGGAATATTTCTTGTAAACTAGAATGTATTTCTTGTATCGAATGAGCACTGAAAAGTTTATCTCACTTCGTGCTTCAGCTCATTACTATGACCCGTTTACGCTCAATTCAAACTGTTTTGTGCCTTTTCTTTCTAACTTGAACAGTAGAAGTTGCTTGCTTCTTTGGAAGTGGGTTGCGGTTTTCATAGGAGTGTAAGACGTCGTGCTTCAATCTACAATTTTGTCTCAATCGATCGATTCCGTTCTCGGAAATTGTTTTTTGAAGCTTTTGACGCCCTTACATCAAGGAATATATTTTCAGAGACTGATTTCATACAGATACAGTAATTTGCAAGCCTACTCATTCTTAACAGTCGTTGAACTTTAAAAATAAGCTGCGCCAATCTACCAGCAGCTGAATTCTTTTTTCTCACTCATTTCCATTCTTTCAGCTACTGTCATTCAACGACATCAAAATGAGGTGAAACTGCAAACCGGCACTGAACTGTTAGGCGTAATTGTTCACTTTTCATTCCCTAGTTTTGCGCAATAACTCCTTTGACTCAAATTATGTGATGTTCTCCCGACAGGCATTCCCCAGCGGGCAGCATCTACCACAGCTCACTGAGCCCGTCCTCGTCGCAGGCCCCTCCCCACGCCCTCATGCACCCCGGCCCTCTCCCTCCGAATTCTTCTCCCTCCATGGGGGTAGGGGGCTCCAGCCGCCTCGTCCACACCAGTGGGGGAGCGCCTCCTCCCCCACCACCGGGTGCAGGCGTGTACCAAATGGTGTCTCCCCCCGCGTCCCACCACGCCCCCATGCCTCACCACTCCTCTCAGGTACTGTTCTGCCCTGCTCTATGAAGCATGTTGGACTGTCGGGCAAGTGCTTAGAGATTTCTCGCTTCTAAATTTTGTTTAGATCCAAATTCAAGGGCTCATTGATGATGCTCTGCAGTGTTTCCCATCACCATCGGCATAGCATAGAATACATGAACATGTAACGGTTTCAATGTTACATGACAATCGAATGTAAGTCTTGAATTGTAGAGATAATAATTAGTCCAAAGTGTTCAGTCAGTGTGATCAATTAATTTGATCTTGAATCAAGTTATGGGAAACTGGGACTAGTTTTACTCTGTAAGTTGAAATTCGAAACGTAAATGTAGCCATAGCTCGAGGATCGACAGTAGTTCCAGTAAGCAAAACTAACTTAGTCCAGCATATAATTGTACTTTTGGTTTTTCTAAACAACGAGCTGCAATCATTTGCTCTGGATGAATGTACCTCAACGACATCACGCTTAGATTCCTTTGGTGGTCAAATTTATAGACTGTATAAATTTTCTTTTGCCCTGTCGAGAGAGCGAAGTAGTGTGAGTTGTGATAGGCTTCTGAGCTGCACATTCGTGCCTCGATAGTAATGAAGGTTGTGCCTCGATAGTAATGAAGGTTGTGCCTCCAGGTGGTCCGGCGGAGCGTTGCTGACACAGTCGAGAAAAGATGACACAGAGACCCCTCAGGGGCCTGGCCGCCACCGCCCCGCCCTCCTCGGCCTCACCAGCGCTAGCTGTGGCCTCACCAGCGCTAACCTCGGCCAAACTAATGTTAGCCTTGGTCTTTAACCTCTCTTATTAAACTTGATTTGAACTTGTCAAATTCACTAGGTAAAGAAAGTTAAAAGCAAGCGGCTAAATAACAATCTTCGACTTATTTGTAACAAACGTAAAAACTGAAATTTCTTCCCTGCCATTGTGAACAGTTTTTGCGTTGATGGAATTGGGGATTTAAACTTATAACTTCCCCGAATTTTCTCTCCTACTTTTGATACATAATAGGAATTTTAGTCCACATTTTGAGAACGAACGTGTGCGTCGAAAGGACTTGCGTAGGCCTGATCATGTTTTGGATCCGATGGGCGAGTGCTTTCTTTCTGGTATGAGCGGTCTTCTCGTCAGTGTCTTTTCGTACTTGCTAATCTGAATGGAAGTTACATAGAGGAGAGACCCAATGGAAAATTCTATGGCGTAACTCAAGCAGCATCTTTCTTCGTGCACGTTATTTTGAAAGGGAATTGAATTTTTAAAGTACTGTAATTCTGTGGGCAATTCGTTAGCTCCGCTTTACTTGGAGATTCCTATCTGAGCGTGTGCGTCGTTGTTTTCTGTTACAGGTAATTAAAGTTAATTTAATGTTAGGTATTGTTCAATTTGCGTCGGAGACCTTGGTAATCTTTGTCTTTGTGTGATATTTTTTTTGACGCTTTGGATCGATTTTAATTTCCGTTATGATAACCTTTGGGTATTACTTTCTTTGAGTCTTCTTCTTCATTCAAAACAAAAGTAACATTGTATTTGCTGAATCAGTTATAGAAATAAAGCATGTTTTTTTCGTTCAGTCTTCTCAGTTTTGCGTTATAGGTTAGAAATTCTGTTACTGGGTTGGTGCTCTGAGTCATTGATATAAGCATTTTAACTTCTGGGATCAGCATATCTAATGGCCTGACGTATCCTCTGCAGCGCCGTAGAACTCTGTATTGGAATTGTTTATAATGCAGTAGAATATCTCGCATTTCTTATACTGCAGGCGCATGCAACAAAAGACGGTCGACAGTGGGGCATTGTGTTGTGAGAACTCCGTTTAATGGAGCGCTGTGTGATTTGAAACATCTGTTTAATTAAATGATGCCGGGAAAATTCCGTAACTTGTGCACAGGGTCCGCATTTGCGTTTTCTTGGATGGCGACACCGGGATTAAAAGCGACCTCAAAAATCTATAGCGGCTGCGACCTGCTGCATCAGTGTCATTGTTGGAGATACTCGGTGCTGCTCGAAGACATGGGCAATGCATGTGTTGTGTACGCGCGCTCAAGTCAGCTATTGCCGAGACCGTTTTGAACGTAACCTAGTGGGCTATTTTGTGTCTGTTTTTTTTTTGTGACGGGATTGTAGTCTTGACAGTCGTTAAAACCGTTTTACTTGCATGTTCCTATCGGAAAATGTGCTTCGTTGTTTTCTGATAAGTGGTGATTCCAGTTAATTTAATGCTTGGGATTGTTTTACTTGAATGCGAGAACTCTGTAATTTCGTCCTTTTTTAATACTAACATTGGAATTTTACTCCGTTATAAGCCAGCATTCAACGGTCTACGATTCATGTAATTTTCTGGTGATATAAACGACCGAACTCATGGGGTATGTTGGAGAAATGAACTGCTGTGAATTTCATTTTGGAGTCAAAGCCGGAAAAGCATCTAAAACTAACACGTAATTCAACTCACTGCAGTATCCACTTCAATTCCGCGTGGTGTAATGGTCACCATTATACCAGAAATGGATCAATCGGTATAATTTCCTCCATTTTATTATTTGCCTGAGAGAATAGCCATCCTCCAAGCTTCTATTGCTTTAGGAAGTCGCTTCTTGTACTGTCTACGTGGTTCCTTGTTCTGACATCGCTAATTTATTTTTTATATGGAACTGAACGTGATGCTCGGGCAAGGATGCGTAGCTTTGAGCGTCGTTGAAGAATAAATGAACGCCCAAATTCCACCTCTGCAAATCACCAACAAGCTCCTGTTGTTCAATAATAAATAATTTACCTGTATACAAAACTTGAGATGATATAATACTAACCATTAATTTATCCCCTTGCAGACTGAATTTTTTTCCTCTGCGCACTCTAAAACCTTTTTTTCCACTGAGGAGCCAACAGTTTTGCAGAAATGCTTTCGCGCCTCTTACGCATCTCGAGCAACCTGAGCCAGCACTGCAAATTTTGTGGAATTGTCTTCCTGTTGAAGTGAGCAGCTGCTATTTCGTGTTTGACCTGTTCTTCTCTTTATGCTCAAGAATACGGATTTCTCGTTTGCGTTCGCGAGCTTCCATTATTGATGATGTTATGAGGGCATTTTTGTAAGTTATTTTTGGTTAAATGTGACCTTCGAGTCCGCTTGTTTGCAGGCTTATGAGCAGATGCTCTTGGCAACTCGTAAAGTACTTCGCGCTTCCAAATTTTTGTTTAGGTCCAAATTTAAGGGACTTGTTGATGGTGCTCTCCAGTGCTTCGTTTCACCATCGGCGTAGCATGGGATAAATGAACACGTAACGGTTTTAATATTACTGACAAGCAAAAAAGACAGTCAAATCATGGGATCTCACACCTGCTGAATAACCGCTGTCTTGTATTAATATGGGAGTACAGGGGCCTGTGTGTGAAGATAGATGAGCGTGTTCGTTTCTCTTCTCCTGTGCCCCTTCTTCAGTACCTGTGTGTGATTGGTGTCTGTTTTAGATTTGGATAGCAACTTATGGATGGACCACTCGGCTAGCTCCTCTTGCCAAGCTCTATTCTATTCTTGTACTTGGATGTGTTGGTAGAGTGAATTTTTTGTTGCAGTAGTGACGACGTGTGTAAGAACTTGCTACTTGGAGACTTGTATTGAGATAGAAAATTCCCATTTTTAGTCTTACTAATTAAGGAAAAGCTCTCGATAACAAGGCGCCAAAAATTGTTCACTCGAGTGTATTCAATTAGTCTTTTTTTAGTTTTTTCGTGAGCTGTGTATTGGGTTATAGAATTGTGGCTTCTTTTTTCGAAATGGCGAATTACGAGTTGCTGCGCATGGGAGAAAAACTATGCGAAAAAAAGATGAGCCAGATCCCGCACGGTCTTCATATATCTCTCAAGAAGCCATGATGCATGGAACATTTCCTACACGGATTGGGAACTTGACTTTTTCACCGGACAAAACACACCCAAGAGGTAAATAGCTTGATTTTTAGCGTCTGATGTCTTGGCTCCCAAATTACGAGACCAGTCATGTTACATCCGCACTGAAGAACAATCTGCTGCTTTCGAATATATACATGAATAAATCAAACGTTCGAGTCTCGTGTCGTTTAGATAATGGTGTTATGCCTTAGATAACTCAGTCATTCTTAAGTTTCGAAGTAATAGTCTCGATTTGCTTCTGAAGTTTTCTGCTCTGGTTTTCGTTTCCATGGTAATTTAGCACCCTACATTCAAGCTGACCTTGATTAGCGCGCTGGAATAAAAGTGTTTAGTTTCGCTTCAACCTCGATCCCTGCATTGATCACACGCATTGTATATGGCTTTGTTCTGTGTGCCCTCTTCTCTTACATTGAAAACACTGTATTTTCTTTGAAACAGGGCAATTTATTTATGCGATTATCTTGTGAGAATGTTAATTTAGTTTGTTGACTTTGCGTCTTTTTTTCGTCTCATCAAGCTGCTTATGCTTTTGTTTAGCTAGCGTATATAACTGTGCCAACCGAACACAAAGACTTTGCGCCCCTTTTACTACCACCTGAACTTAAACTTCACTGAGTTTCTCTGTGATAATCGCTTTAACTAAGTGGGAACGTTTCAATAGTGCATAAAGAAAACAATATTCTTTAAAGAATGTTATTTCTTGCTAGTGGCTATCTGCCATTAGGTGTCTCTGGCAGACTACTTTCGGGGACTTTTTTTTTTTTTTTTTTACTTTTGTTCAGCTAATTTATCGACTCAGGACATTCCGTTGTCCATGGTGGTACTCGTATAAGCACGCTAATCCTATTGTTCTATGTTTAAAATCTCATGCGCAATGCGCACTTTCGCAGTCCCCTGCAACGTTACTTGTAGCTACTTCTATCTTAACTTTTCCATCAGCTTCCGTTGCTGGGTTTGCATTGAAACCTAGGATATTTTTCTCATATTCTTCTTAACGAATATAGGACGACTTATGCTACTTAAATGACAGTTTTTCTGGCAAGTGTTGGGAGTGTTTGTATCCTTGTGCTTTCATTATATCGAGTGTGTGTAGGGCGCGAATTTTGGCTGGAACACCTCGATGATCTGTGGTGCCGTGAGCGGAGTGCACTGACTATAATAGTGCACCAACTATGATAGTGCACCGTGGTGTACATTGTAGAAGCGACCGCTGCGCTCTACCCATTTTACCGGTGTTGAAAAGCCCTGTGAGACCTGATCTCTTTTTTTCTCGTCTCATGTTTCTGTGCTCAATATTCTCTAGCTTTTAGATTACGTATTTAATTATAAAACGTAAGGAATTTTTTTGCCTCGTGGAGAAATGTACAGTAGTGTGTGTGTTGTAGGGACGTACTCTATTGTGGATGACGGTTGTGTTAGGAGCCACGGTAGCGTCAGGGGCAGGGTAGCGTGTCGCATTCTCAGGAGACGGTGGCCCGCTTATCGATGTGATCCCTCCTTACTTAAGGCGACTGCGTGTCGGCTTCGCTGTTTCACATTGTTTTTGTGCTCCCTGTTTCATACTGTCCGTGTTTCTGTTCAACATTAGTGTATTTGTTGACAGTTAAGGGTAAATCTACGTTCGTGTCATGCCTCAATTAAAATTTTTGTACGAACTGCTGGAATTTTTTGTTATCTGTTCTAAGTGTTGGTGTTATTATTACTTATTGTTTGGCCTTAGATAATTCTCTCACATTGACCGATAAAATCATGAGTATATTTTTCTTCAGCTAAATTTTTCAACTGTCAGATTTATCTGACATCGTTTTGTGATAATCGCGATCCATAAGTTTAATAGTTTCCTCCCAGAGGAAACAGCATGAAAATCTTCAATTCCAAATATTTGTCATTTTATTGTGTAAAGGTCGCCAGTGTAGCACACGGGCTTACATGGAGCAAAGGTGTACAAATGGAGGACTGTACATAAGTGTAAGTGTACATACAGTGCCACGAAGTACAACGTAGTCTATAGCAGCGGTGCTGCCGGAGGGACCTTTGAATTGTCATCTCTTGCTCAGCTCTCCATGCGCCGCAGTCGCGCTGTCGTCACGTCACGAGCCGCCACTCTCAATGCTGGTAGTCGCAAATCATTCGTTGCAATCAGTGTTGAAATTTTAAAACATTAATGTCACAAGTGTCACCAGTCAGCTGGACTCGTAGGCTTGAGTTGTTCCTCAGGAGGCAGATGTGTCTGCCAGCAAAACTAGTTCATCGGTTTTATTTGATATCGTTGACAACTTCAGGATTTTCAGCGAAGTGATGAAAACTGTTATCTTCGATATGACATCAATTGTTGTTGTCAGTTAAAAAGTCCGCACAAAAAAGTAAAGTTTACGATGCTTGTCCTCGTTCTCACACTGTCCGCTGACAATAGAATATTGAGCTTTGAGTGCCTCCTTTTGCAAATTATTATTGGCTATCAGAAGTATCAGTTGTGGAGTAGTTTTTTCTCTAATGCTGCTAACTATAGCTTCCAACACTTCAATTTCGGTACCTACTGATCAAATCTGCTGGTTCAGAACTTGAATGTTTTATTAGTTATGCGGACTGTGACTGCGTGTAAACGAATTCGCAACCAAAGAGAATTTAATACTCGCAATTTTCTGGCTGTTGTTTGCTCAGACGTCACTCTTTGGCACGAGCTGCGTAGTGTATGGAGATGCTTCACTTGCTTCATTTCTTGTATGATGATTCAACGGCCGCTCCATTGGTGTAGTTATTTCCATTTACGCCAAACTTTGATTCTTCTACTCTAGAGACAAGGCTGATGGGGGCCGATCCTCGATTTTAAGTATATGTAGCATTTTTTAGAATTACAGCATTAGAGGCATTTTATTATTTCATTCGTAGTTCAAGTGTGTTTTTGGTCACAAGTTAATAGACTTTTTTTCAAGTTTGCCTGCTCTAGCTGGCCATACCTCGTGTGCCGAGAAATATTGTCTCAGAGTGTCGCTGGTATCGATGCATTTTTCTTTTATGGCAGCTGCAATTGCCGCAATCGACCAATCGTTTTGGTATTTACAGCGGTCGTTTTTGATGGCGTCTGTTCCGGTGCAAGCTTTTTTATGTTGGCTCTAGTTCAGGTGCTACTGCTCACATCAGCGCTGCTTCAGCTGTTACAATTTCTTTGCAGTATATTTATTCTCATGTTCGCTGAAACTTGTGAATTCTGACATTTGTTGTGATGGGGAGCACGTTGGGTATTTGTAAATAGCGTCATTGTAGTGCCAATCACTCATGCTTCCTTCTTTTGCTTATTTTTCAAAAGTAACTTCGTCATGAAACATTTGTACGATTTCTGTGTTCCTTCTTATAAAACTATGAAAGTACCATTCATTTATTGTTTCCCGTGATACGATTTCAACATATTTTTTACTTTAGGTTTCTTTTCCATTTTTCTTTTATACTAAGTCCTCATTTTCACTTCGAGTGTTATGCATCTACGATTTTTTCGGTTTCAATTGTTGACAATGTCTTTTGTGGCTTCATAATTTCTCTGTTATAAAGTTAATATGAAGTAATTATTCGTCCCGTAAACCTGACCAAGGCCTCGTTAACTTTTAGTAGTCGAGATCCTTCACATCAACATCATGTACATTGCTCGAGTTTTTCCTGGTCAGCCCTTCTCATTCACCTTCGCCGACACGTGTTGCCTCTCAGCATCCAGCGTGTGCTTGAGCGACTTTATTATGTCCCTTGCGAGCAAATGTAGTGGCGTTCCATCTTCGTCCTGGTCTTTGACGTCCCCGTACAGTTTTTTCATGGTCAATGGCGTTAATAGATCACTGATGTGCAGATACTAGAGTGACTCACTGCAAGTTTCTCCAGCTTCTCTAAATGAAGCTCACAACGTTTGTGTTGTGCGGCCAGTTTTCTCCACTTGCGTGGAGGTAGCCCCGATAGTTCGAGACCAGCCTCTATCTGATGTGCTCCGATTATTGAGGGCTTGTGAAGCGAGAGGTCAAATAATTATGTGCTCATTGTTTCATCGTTTACTAAAGTGTTGACTGTTCCATCTGTTGTGCCTCTTCAGCGTGCACATTGTGTGTAGACCACCTATTTCTTCAACACTGCTTTCATTTTTGTCTTTGTTTTCTTTGAGTTTTATACTTCTACCCGGCTGATGTATAAGGCATTCCATGCTACAGATAACTTCAGAATGCAAATTTGCTTATCTTCCTCATTGCAGTTCCATGTAAAGTGTAATTCTATTTCTTGTAAGTAAATCATTAGCAAAATTTTACTGTATTCTATCCTTCCTGGGGATGGTGGGCTTCGGGGGAAGTCTATTACGAACAGAGATGGTTATTATTCTTGGAGATTATTTTAATTTTCTAGGAAAAATTTTAAATCTTTTACCCCTCAGGGGGATACAACTATTGTATCTATGGGAATTAGCGCTCCCAGGGGGACTACGTGAGGGCCCGAGCTAAGTAGGTAGGCTTCTTTTTGTTGAAATAACATAGGTTTTTGTTCTGTTACGGACCATCTTTTTTCGGTTCACTGCTGTCCTGTTTTTTCAACCCCTACTACTTTCTTCTTGAACTTTGATCTTGTTTCTTAAACTTCTTTCTCATCTTGCTGTTTCTATGCCCTTTCTGCGTAGATTCCACGTTCCCTAAACTCCATATTAAATGGTGCCTTCTTCCTTCCTCTCTTTGGATCGCCTTTGTAGCGGATAGGGAGGCTTAAACTAACAATCTAATCTAATCTTTAAATCTTTTAATTTTGATTTTCAGTTCGAAACAGAGTTTCACACAGCAATCGGTCTACCGTTATTTACTCGACTTATTTATTGCCATTTTATGTCATGATTTCGGTTTCTATGGCCCATCCGGTACAGAATAATACAGAATGCTGCTATTAGTGCTGAAATTTAAACTCATCGATCATCGTACGAGTCTTGGTAGCATGAGCGAAATGAAATTCGATAAAATCTGTCAATCGTCTACTGAAGTAGTAGAAGCAACCCAACTACTCGTATGCACGAATTCTGGGAGTTACTAGACGGAACTGAAAGTGAAGATGACAAAAATACGTAAGAAAGTGTCAAGTCCAAAACAGTGCAGGAGCGAATGAGCACCAAACGTATTGACGTGTATCTCAAGTGACGCGTTCGCTCACCCCCTGCGTAGTAGAACAGTATTGCAGCAGTTGGCGAGGGAAGTTGTTACATTTACGGAAAGTAGCCATCTTTGCAATTGTATTATACTTATTTTCTGCTCATCGGGGAATTTGCCCTGTTCCCTTTATCACTTTTTACTGGAATCGAACGTGAAATCCTTCGCTTTTTACACCTTCAGGCATTGAGAAAATGAGCGTGAAGCTGCTACGAACTTGGATAAGATTACGTTTACACAGGTTTACCGTATTTCTACCTCCCCTGTACTTTGGACTGGTGATACTTTTATCATACCCTCCCTACTAAACGGCAAGTGGCATGGTGTATTGTCAGCTTTTGTATCAATAGCTTTTCATTTAAAATACTCTGATCTTGTTTGGGTAGAACTCACTGGTGTCCCAGGACTCTTGCGAGTTCTAAGCTTTTGGACTTTTTCACATTTATATTCTCGATAAGTTGTTGATGTGTAGTTTAGGGAATACTAACGTTTGGCAACAAATATTGTGACGTCAATTGCCCCTCCCGGAGTACATGGGATGGGCAATAGGCTTAGGTTATCTCCACTCCATGGGCTTAAGGCTTAAATTACCCATGTGCGTCGAGCAGTTTTGACATATTCTAAGCTTCAATCAACGATCACTTTCCTGTTTCAACAAACGAGAAGTAGGCTTTCCCCAAGGAGCTGTACTACCAGTAACCCTTATCTAAATGCAAACAAATATTCCGGATATGACCTGCTGACCCTAGATTTCACGCTCTACATATTTGTGAACGACCTACGTATTGCGTACCAACGAAAAGATCTGAGCATCATTCGCACTCAGCTGCAGAACTTCGACAAACTGACTGCGTAGACAAACAACAATGGCTTGACTTCCCATTTTCGTCATCAAAAGTTTGGCTTGGTCATTTCAATTACCTGCCAGGTTTATTGCTACGCCCGTGACGGAGCATTAACGGATAATACATAGAATATGCGAACGAGTACTAACTCATGGGCTTGCTTTGGGGTAAGAAACGCTGCATAACAAAAATCAAATATGACTAAAAAATAATCAATTTGCTAAAATCTGTCACTTCGCAAGAATAATGCACCTGCTTGAAATAAATTTTGAAGTACCTCTACAAAATATCGGATAAAAATTAATTATGGATGCATAGGGTATAATTCTACTTTCATCAACTCATAAGCAAATCGACGCCATAGCCAACAAATACCTGAGGATAGATAGCTACTGGAGCATTCAATCGACTCCAATATCAACCCTACAAGTTTTAGCGAACGAAATGCCTCTTGAACTCCGAAGACTAAACCGTTCCCTAAAATACTATTCCAAAGTCAGAAGTTAGCTCAGTAACCCTGAGCATAACCTGGTCATCCAACACAAGTATGTTCAATTACACGGACAGTGCGTAGCCATTCGCAGTAAGAGCGAACATACTAGATGACGAACTAACCATTGGAAGAAAGTTCGCAATGATTGACTTCTCACAATGCTGAACGTTGTAATACTCTCATGGAAAGCTCACATTATCGGCATTAACTTAAGACTCACAGAATGCTGAACTGAGCCACTCTCATACCAGCGGAAGTTTAACGGACTTGTCCACGAGAGTCACTCCAACAGTGCCTTCATATGTACCGTGTGTGTAGTGTGTGCGGAAACAAGACTCGTAGAGCCACGCTGCCGGCTGTCGCTTACGTCTTCAGAGCGGAGTTCCATGCCATTCATTTAGATCTGAACATCATTCGAAAACAATCTACACACAATGACTTTGTCATTTTGACACACTCGCTGAGCTCTCCGCACAGCATTCATGACGAACGGAATAGGCATCTAATTTCCAGAAGATAGCAGCACAAATTGCAGGACCTCTGTGAAAGTAGCATAAATGTATCCTTTTGTTGGGTACCGTTGCATGCGAGCGTCGCTCACAATGAGTAAATTGATCGCGTCGCGAAAGCAGCAGCCTCGCTTTCTCCCGAATTTCCACCCATCTGCTATATAGAGTGGCGTACGACAATGGACTAAATATTACTCGGAACATGGAGTGAGGCTTGGAGAAAAGGCAAAAGCGTACTCTGCAACATACGACGGATCCCTGGACCAAGAATAAACCAAAGATTAAAAAGCAGAGATGAGGTAATCATCAACAGGCTAAGGGCTGGCCACATAACGTTGCACATACTCGTAATTACTATGTGAACCAGGACGTTGTGGAGGCAACGTTGAGATGTTCTCAGAGCAACGGAGCTAATCTGTTTCCCACATTCTTATCGACTGCCCCAACCTCGTTGAAGCGAAAACAACCCACGTGGAAATCTCCAGAAATCTCAGCACCCGAACAAGCATTCAGTGCCTGCTGTCGGGTAGTGGCCTATTGGTTGAGAGACTGGCCTTCCAACGCAGTGCAGGAATTCTTAGCTCTGTTTGAGCGTTCGCAATTTTGTGTTTCCACGAGTCTCTCTCTCTACCTCAAAATTTACAAACTCACCGTGGACCTCTTCGTATATGAATGTGTGTACAAATGATAAATCGGTACACCTCGACTTTGACCGAGACGCGCGACTCCATTGCTTAATCCCATTTAATTATTACACATAAATGCGAAAATCGTATGGAAAGTTACCAGCTGGCGCAATGACGGTGGCAAAACAAAAGTTTGATCATTGTAAAGGTTATAGTCAAGCAATATAGTAAAAGATGAGATGAGAAACACGAAACGTACCGATTAAACGGCGCTGCGGCATCTCTTAAAGTTTAATGAAATTTAAAGCAGTCAAAATACATTGATCAAACATGTAAAACTGAAATGGTCAGGAGTGCCATGCAGCTATGTTCGAAGTTCTGTTGAGAACTTGAGATGGGGTTCCAGCATGGATGAAGCTTTCTGCCAGTCAGGGCGGGTACCTGGAACCCTCTTGTGGTCATTGCTATCCTCATAAAATTCGACACTCAAAAACTTACTTGTGTACCAAGCTGCCCAAAATCTGTACAAATATTCAATTCTGAGCTTCACTATTGAATCGTTTTCGATGAAAACATGAGGGTTAAATCTTACGTATAATAATGATGATAAAATAAAAAAGTAATGGAAATCGCGTCGAACGAGCTCCAAATGATTAGTTGCACAAATGAAAACTTTCCCTGCGAAAACCTTCGCTGAACGTAGAAGGTTTACACGTGTTACTAAGTGACGACCTCACGCGAAATGCAACCACAAACAGTAATAACGAATGCTCAGTGCACAACACTTGAATCGAATTCAATGATCTTCACAACAGTTTCAGAGAGAATAAAGTCTTATACATACGGCTGCCAACACGAAGACTGAATAGTTATCGTGCACATCCAAGATATTGCTTCTCGCTGCACTGCAGAGCTGTCTACCTTTAGTAATACATTTTCATACTCTTTAATCATATCTTGAAAACTCAACCACAATTGTTACAGACTCTAGAAGCTCCGTACGTAACTGTTTGCATGTGTTCTTACCTAAGTCCCGTTTGGATAAAAAAAATTAGGCGTCTAAATAGATGTTTGAACAACGACCGGAGATGAGGAAACCGCATATGTCTGACATCAACGGTGGAGCTTGAAAATTCGCGACCATAAAACCCAAATCAGGGCATGGATGACAGAATGTCATTCAAGTAATTACAACAAGGATTGGTATATACCAAACAGTACAGAACTGATTCCCATTGTTCTTGGCCTAAACCGTCATCAGAAGAATCCGTACCGCGCGCACAAAGCCCAAACTCTAGCGACGCTTGGATGCCTATTGGAAGATACACAACCATCCGCTGTATTGACTGCATGGTGCTCCTGACTGTCCATCACATGCTCACCGAGTGTCCCTCTTCTGTAAGGTGTAAATAACCTTTGTAGGCCCTACCTTCAATATTTTTTTGCAACCGACCCCAGAAAATCCTTTGACTTCCGAGGCCCGCTACTCTCCTCTCTAAATGCTGCTGACTTATTACATAACATCTGAATGATTTATATATATTAAGAACTTTTCGAGCAATTTGGTTAAGGGGGTTATCGGAAATAAGTGCAGCCATTAATGAGTCAGAGGTCATAAGCAAGCATAACCTAATATCTTTTACACCTACAATCATAAAATGAATTAAACAAATTAGAATACGCCTCAATCCGAACGGTAAGCAAAGTATTGCTCTCATATATGTATTGCGGAAATTGATTCTTATGCATTGCGGCGACAAAGCATTTTAATTAATACACGATTTATACACCCACGTAGAACCTTCTTTGTTAAAAATTCATTGAAAGAGTGAAACTTGCTAGGGAACTATTTGAAAAACACGGATGATTTCAACTACTTTAATGCTGGAGGAGAACCTCACGTGAGAGTTAAATTGGTAAATGTTTTTATAATAAAGATATTCGAAGGGAATGAGCGCAAACATTCACAGACATATCCCCGTATGAATATTCATTCCAAGAACCTTTAGATAAAAATTTAAATCTATTACAATCTTCATTTTCACAGAGTATTTTGAGGGGGCTCGTTTTTAAGCCCCAAAAATCTGCTTATGGATTGTCTCGATTAAATATTTTTTGGAAAATTTGGGATGACGTTGTATCAGCATCATGAAAACGCAGTTTTGGACAAGTTCAGACGCTTTTTCTTTCAGTTTGCCATACCCTCTATACCGTAGTGTATGGAATATCAGTACTCTTCAATGTGTTTTTTTTGTGCAGCTAGTGGTGGAGCATAGTACCGTAGTGGTACATACTACCGCCAAATTTTTCACTATGATGATAAAATATTCACTGAGCGGTCTTCGTATTGTAGATACCTTTACCTTTTGCATCATTCAGCACAATATCCAAAACACAGTGATCCGAAATACAAGGAGCATGGAATGTGCGACAGTGCGCGGATTGCTTGTTGCATTTGCATTCGCTACGCCATCGCACGATTTGCTCCGAGTTCAATGACTTGCTCGACGATGCTGCTGTGTTTACAGAGCTTATTCAACATTGACAATTACTTTTAACTTTGCTGTTGGCTTCTCTCAGGAGTAAACACAGCCAGAGGTGAAGGCATAGCTACGAATAGAGAGTATTTGAACTTAAAATATCATCGATACCTTGCTGAAATTCAAAGATACGCGTTAGCGAGAGTTGTTTTTGTGTTTCTACTTATAAATATGTACACAAGATTAACCATTGTTGTTGACAATAGCACTCTTTGTTCAGAAGCAGATAATGAAGGTTTTTTCAATTAGTTGAAAGCAAATGAAACTGAGAATATTATTTAATCTCCACAAACTCCACACTCCAATTTTTCGGTTAGATTTACACTGCATTTTCGAAATTTTGAACATCATTTGTCTTTCAACGAACAATAATAATTTTAATACTTTAGCTCATTAACTATAAAATCGTGTAATGTAAGGGACATCTTGTTTTGTATTTCATAAGACTGAAAGTAATGGGGATGATTTAAACGTTGAAATCTCAGTTTAAGGTTAAAAAAGGATGATTTAAATTCGTAACGTCTGCTCCAAACGAATGGCCGAACACGCAATCCTACGCGACAAAATGTTTATGTTACATTACAAAAGTATTCAGCCAAAATATTTATACATAACGTTTTTGTTGTGAAACCTTTCAACTCATTGCTGCTCGGAGACGGATTCTCTGTGAAGATGTTAAGAGTTCGCCAAGTGTGTGGTGATACATTCGTCCATTCTTCAATGCTCATGCATTTAAATATGTACGATTCTTTTGATTTCTTTTCTTGATCTGATTCTTCAGTGTTTCCAAAAAAATAACACCCGTGCTGAGGTTCAGCGATAGGCTTGGCCGCTGGAGAACATCGAGTTGGTGTTTTTTTTTCGTTTCATGGGTTGAATTTGTTGTGTGTTGAGGGCCGTTGTCACGTTTGAAAGTCCACTTGTAGTGTTTCAAGAGACGTTCTGCATTCGGGCTGTAATTTTTTTCCAAACTGTGAAAATTCATGGCGCCGTCCATTTTCCTTCAATGACGGATGTGAAGTGCAACAATTCCACATGAGGTGAAACAGCTCCAAACCATGATGCTACCACCTCCGCGTGTTGGTCTGGTTTTTTAAGGTTCATGGGCTGTCCCTTGTGCCCTCCGAGCATCACCCGTGGCATCACATCAAAATGATTATATTTTGTTTCATCTGACCAAAAGAACAGACATCCAAAACTAATTTTATTCGGGTAAAAGTTTTCTTTCTGCAAGTTTTAAATGCTTTACCCATTTCCTCGTTATTAGGGGATTTCTAGAAAATCTCTATCTTTTATAGTTTCTGTTTAATTTCATACTGTTGGTTTTATCACTCACTCTCGTACCGGAGGCATTATTATGTTCTTTAAAGTCTTTTTGAGTAATTATTGTCTATTTTAAACCTTTCTCCTCATATTCTGACGTGCTCGATCATTGATATTTTGAGATGTACCTGACCTTGGCAAGTTGATAGTTGTGCAAGTTTCTTAATTTTACGAATAATAATTGAAACTTTGGTAGAACATGAGGATCATCCAAAGATTAAGCACCTTCAGAGTTACACCTGAAGGAGTGCTCCCAAACCTACAACTTGAAGAATACGCTTATCAAAGTTTTTTTTTTGTAGCCTTACAAACATTAATTGATAAAATAGTTATTTTTTGAAAATACTTAGAAGATATCATAGTTCATAAGAGAACGTAATTATTTCATAAGAGCAAGAGTCATGTTGGCAAATGTTAAGAAGAAGCTACTAATCGATTTTCGAAATTTTGTTGATTGAATCATGGTAATTACATCGAAATAAACAGCTTTTCTTCTATGCACTTTTTGGGCAAATGAGTATTTAACGAGTTATAGCGGTGTGTTAATTTTCGTATTTGATGGCTGGAATGCGCTCGAATAAACGTCGAATGAACGTTGAGGAGAGGACAGTAATCGATTCACGAATTTAGGCGCAAGTTAGTTCAATTGTTAAAATTAAATTGTTTAGGTAACGTAAATTACCGTAAATTAACGTAACTTAACGCAACTTAACGCAACCTAACGATCATTCGAGCGCGTCGGAAGGGAGAGTCCATTGAAGTCTTCCCCTCAGAACTCTGTATTTCTTCCCGCTTTAAAGACTACAATTGCGGTAAGTAACCTACCGCTATAACTCGTTAAATACTCATTTGCCTCAAAAAGTGCATGAAAGAAAAGTGGTTTATTTCGATGTAATTACCATGATTCAACCACAAAATTTCGAAAATCGATTATTTGCTTCTCCTTAACAGTCATGTTTTCAAAATTTGCAAAGTGTAAGGAACAGAAATATTTATTTGCCTTGAACACCTAACTTAACACATTGCTTATGATACGGCCCATCGGTCGGTCGTACTTCGTTTTTTCCTGCTGCGAAACGACCCATCTATAGGTCGTTTGAAATATTCTAACAATCTTTTTTCAATTAATGGTATTTAATGGATCCAGTTAATGTTTGGTATTTAATGGACCCAGTTAATGTTTGGTATTTATAAATTTGCTCATCACTTTTAACTGTAAATTTGGGTTGAATATTGAACTTCAGTTTAACCTATCGCAGTCAACGTGTTAAACCTAACGTAACCTAACAAGCCACTCAGAATGATTTTGTGAACTAAGGTAGGCGCACACTTGTCCGCATCGTACGGGCGGCACGCATCGTACGCATCGAATTTTAGTATTCTTTACGTTATTTCAAATGGGACTGAGCGCATTTGACCGCATCGTACGCATCGGACATCGGCAATGCCGATGAGGATCCCCGAAAGAGCATTCAATCTGATGCGTACGAACGATGCGTATGGCCTCTTCGGATAGCCTCTTACGTTAAGCAAACAGCTAGTCTTTCTTTAGGGCTGACTGGAGTGCGGAATGGAGTATTTTCATTCGCTATACACATTTCCAGAATGTTGAGAAGGTGAGAGAATTTTGAATACGTCATGCGAAAGTAACGAAAAAATTTGCCATCATCTTCCACCAATTCAGGGAACAATGTGTGAAATTCTCCAAATTCCAGCCTTTTCCTGTTTATGTTGCGAATCCACGTTTTCCTTTTTTCAACTTTCTGTTCTTCTGCTTCTGCCAGCAAACAGCTAACCACCACAATTTCTTCCTCTTCACTATCACTGTTCAACATTTTCATAACATTACGCACTACAAAGATATGGATTATGTCCTTCCAGAGAGAGCTCAGCTTCAGAACTGCGGATGGTGAATGGTCCAATGCCGACAATGTGTGCAGAAAATCCGATCAGTCCGATGTGTGCCGTCCGTAGGATGCGGACCAATGTGCGCAGACCCCAAAAACAATCCGATGAGTCTGATGCGTGCCGTACGTACGATGCGGACAAGTGTGGGCCTACCTCTATGGAGAAGAATTATCGCACCATTCAAACTAATCTAATCTCATAATTTACACATGAAGAGCAGGTACCATTTTTCATTTCAACTGAAGATAAACACCCTGATAAGATACATTTAATTGCGCAGGAATCTTTTTACATGAAATTCCTTCAGGGTGAAGTAGAAAGATTTGCTTCCTTTAAGGTTCTGAATTCTTTTTCACTTAGGCCTGATTAACGTCAGGCGATCTCCTAAGAGATGGGTTATTGGTAACTTACCATTTAATTTTCCATCGAACCACGCAGATTCTTGTTTTACAAACATCTTGAATGTTGGAGGACTTGTTTAATTGTTTGCTATTATTTTTTAGGATAATAATGATTATTTTAAAATCATTTTACTGAAATGGTTGAATTATTTTGTTTGTACCATACATGTTTTCATCGCATTAGAAGAATATGTTGCATCACATGTTTTTCATGAGAAAAAAAGGTTAAAATTTAAGAAATCTAAAGATTTATTTTGCATTCATTGTCAATATTTAAAAACTATGAATTGTCAGAGTTCCGTGTATGCTGAGTTACAAACTGTCAAATGAACGTTAAATCTCATGCACGCTCATGTACGTCTCATATCCCCCACTGTACAGTATATGTGAAGCCCCACATGTAAGAAGAGGCCATAGTGATAGAGGCTAAGTGTACTTCAACAATGCTCTATGGTATCATACTATTTTTTACAATTAAGGTTTTTATTCACAAACGTTTTTCATTTATAATTATAAAATTTTTACAATAATTGTTATGGAGTTACTCCAAGGTATAGCCTGGAAATGTGTTTTTTCTATAATTCACTGAATCTGTGCCTGTTACTTGATTTAAGTGCTCGCTGGAGTGCGTTGCTTCACAGTCTGAGGGATTTCTCTCAGAAAAGGACGAGCACTGCTCTAAATGTCTAGCTGTCAGAGAAAGATCGGGCAGATCTTTAATTTTCAATTTGCCGGTCGGTCAGCAGCATTGTGAAAATCTCTTCAGTGGCCACCGGTGGGTCACTTCGCAGTCAAAGTGTTAAAAAAACAATCTTCTTTATGTATGTCTTGAGGTAAAATAAAATTGTTCAGGTTGGAAGAAAATGACTATTTCTATAATTTTGGCGAGCCGTTATTTAAGTGAAGGCTCACACCGGTTCTGTTCAGCTGAACTGAGCTGCATGCCACAGTGTGGTTAAAAAACGCCCGAGTAGGTATTCGGTATCTTCATTGATATTCTTACCATTCAGAAGAAATATTCGTGCATAGGTGTGCTGTATTTGTCTGCAACTGAACAAAACTTGTGTTGAAATGATGCGATGTGAAATTATTATTGTGTACGGGAACCGTCGATGTCCCCGCACCATTTATAATCTACTTACACTGCATGACAAAATTAAGTTTAGTTTCAAGCCCATGAGAATAATTCCCATTTCAATTTTAACTTTTCCTATTATGTTCCACAGGGAATTTAGAAATTTTCCGGATTAAGTATACCCAAGTTTCATTCCATTGTAATTTTAGCACAAAGCCAAGTTTCTTATATATGAATGAACCAACGACAAGTAATATCAACCCAAGACTAAGGTGAAGATCGTTATTTAGAGCGCGTTTAAGTTCCTCTAAGAGGCAACGGTTCTGCAATTAGAGGTAATCATCGCCATAAGTCTAAAGTGTTCAAGCTGCTCACGCTGCCAGAGGGTACACTTAATTCGACCGATTTAAAAGCCTATAGGGGAAGATTTTTCACTCCTCTGAGATGCATAAGTCTCCTTCCTTGTGGTGTTCAGAGTGGCTGTCTTCGCTGGAGCACCTTGAGGAATTAGCGCCCCTCAGAGGTATACTGCTGGTAACCTTCGCTATTCACAGCTGAATCAACTCCAACACAGTTGAAGATTTTGTCTCATAGCTGGGAAACTATTTTTATTTTTATTTTTTGCCTTCTTTGTCTCTCCGTCTCTGTTGTACAAACATGCATTGCATACTGTGTTAGCGACGATTCGCGCGTCTTCGTTTCTGTGGCTGTTTTTTTCTTGTATCAGTCTTTTTGCCCTTCGATCGAGGTGCTTGCTCTTTGTACTGCTCCAAGCTGCGAAAATTTTGTCCAATTTTAGCACCTTTTGAATGAAGTTCAACAACACTAAGCCGTAATGATTATTTTGCTAAAATCAAGAAACTAGATGAAGCCCTGAACAGGATGTAAATATTGTTACCCCCACAATAAATTGATTTCTAAACTAAAGATCGTATAACAAACGAACTATCAAAAGAATCTAACCACGGGGCTAGCATGCGCTTAATTTTGACGAGACGTTTGTTATCAGTGTGACAAAAATAAAAGTAGAGAATCTTTCACAAATAAATTCGTTACGAAATTTTTGGCCCCACTGAGAAAATTGAGTAACAACAGCGTTAGTGGGTTATTAAGCCCAAAAAATGAACTGATTCTCGACTCAGTATTCTTAACTACGTAGTTTTCTAGAGATACGATGAGGAAATTTAACAAATCAAGACGGCAAAATCGCAACTTGAAGAATAAATGTGCTAAGTAAATTAATCTCATAATTTTTTCAGGTAAATGATGATCAATCACGTTCATTATAAACGAGCTATCGGTGATGATTAAACCATTCGGAAAAAATAACAGGAGGCTCTGTTCATAAATTTGCGAAAATACATTAACACGTGCCTTCAACTCACTACTTTAACACTTCTGATAAGTCATCCCCAAGAAACGGTCCGTTAATGTCTTGCTGCAGCATTACTCATCTGCTGATCAGCAAGTGTTGACTCAGCGAAAGCGGCAATTGGCGTGCGTGCTTGTGTGGAGCGTTGGGCGGTGTTGCAAAACAAATTTACAAATCCAAGTTGCTAAATTGGCGAGTGCCACGCTTGAGGGAACTGCCAGCTGGCTCTTGACCCTGACCAATCTCTCGGCGACGTATACAATCGGTGCAATCTTTCCCAACTTTCATCTTATACTGCCGCCTCGTCAGAGCACTTCTTTGTGTTTTAGCGAGATGGAAAAGATAACATAGCGATCTTATAACGGTGGGTAAAATGTCCTGAGTGTTGATGCAAGCAAACACCCGTACTTTCTAGATTGAAAGTTTGGCAATCCAAGCAGTAAATTAGGCGAAATCAATGGATTTGGCAAATGGTGACTTGCAATCATTATGAAAAGAATTGCTGGACCGTAAAATTTACAGAATTGGTTCATTGACTTCATTCGTTTTATTTTGAATTCAAATTTATTACATCGTCATCGGCTTTTTCGAGAAGATAAGATATTGAATAACACTACATTCCTTGTGGATTTATTGAGAAATACGCTACAACGCAAGGTACAGGGAAAATTAAACCGTGTCGTTACTCAAATAACCGGTTTGAATTTCCTGTTCTATTAACGTTTATTTTTTGGGATTGATTCACTGAAGGCTTAGCTGTAGTATGTATCCCATACTTGGTCTCAAATTAGAAACTCTGAGAGAGTGTACTTGCAGACATCGGTGAAGTTTTTTCGATTTCGATATTCGATTTTTTCTCCGCTTTATCATGATTCTTCCTTCGAAGATAAGCTCTAACGTGTCGTTAACGTGCTCAGAGAGCTAAAGAATTCTCTTCAGACGAGGAGCAATAATAAAGCGAATAGAATTTGAAAGCAATTGTGAGCTTGCCTGAAATGTTTGCATTTACCGACCTAATATTATGCAAAAGTTACTTGCGCATTAAATGTTGAATCGAAAACGAGAGGAACAAAAACAGACTAAAATGAAGTTTGTACGACTTAAAGAGGACATAGGCAATTCATTTACTTACTTTTTTGTGTGTTTTGGAGGAAAAACAATGGAGAGAGGTAGCGTTTCTAAACTATGCTGAAGCCGCTTGAGTGCATTTCCTGGAGATGTTCATCAGGTGAAGCACTTGATTTTAGAACTAGCAACTCAAAAGAAATGTCCTGTATTTCAAGATTTTGAAAGAAAGCTGGTTGTGTGAATGCTATTCAATTGTAGAATTGAATGCATCAAATAGTCGCTTAATCGCCGTTTTAGCCAGATTAGAACATCAGCATTGAAAGATGTTCTAGTATAAAAATATAAATGAGAAATTATTCAATTTTAGCGTGACGCAACATTGAATATTCAATTATAATTTGTGTCAGTGAAAATGAACATCTACACGAACTTTTTCTCCTTTGTGAATAAGTATACAGAAAGCCACGTCGTGTGTGAGGTAGTTCAATGGCTGAGTTGAAGAATCACAACTACAACTAACTAATATTTTTCTTTCAGTGGGATGCATAAAAGGTTTCCAAAATTTTATGCCGTGTTTGCGTTGCCATTGTTTTTCTGCCTCCTGTGATAAAACTCAGGGTTAGCCACAGTAAATGTCTGCCCCAATAAGTTTGCATTTACATTATGTGGCTTAACATTTAACAGATAGGTTCAGGGCCTCAGGTCTGCTGGGGTAAACTCAAAAAATATTTAAATTTAATAGTTAAAAATTACGAATTCAGAGTTCAGTTCACCAAGCTTTTAAGATGAGGTTAACTGAACTTAAATTGAAAGAGTGAAATCCCTATGACAAAGTTATAAATGGAAAATAACAGTTGAAGAAGAACAAATGAAAATTATAAGGAAAGTTAGAGAGAACCCAAAAGTACAACGACCATAAGGTAGCGCTGAAGGTGAAGTCACTGCACGTAAACACAGATGTAGAGGCGTGATGCGTTTTTGGGAGCCGGCATCCTCCCAAAGGAAAACAACTTCCTAGCAAAAACTCCCAAAATCATCCGTACCAGAAAGAAGACAAAAAAGAGAAGGGACACGCAAAGATAAAATCTTACTCGCGGGAAGGTAGAATTCCTAGTTTAATATTGTAAATTAAAGTGGATCAGGTATTCACATTGGTCAATAGGTAGTGACACTGGTCACTACCTGGAGAAACTACTTCAGGTAAGACAAAAAGGCTAACCCAGCAGAGCCTATGTACCGAAAAACTGAATTTCATGGGAGAATCTCTGACTCGAATAATTGTTTGAGTCTCAAATAGAGCTCAACGCTTGTCAAAGCGCAAGCTGTGGAGTTTACAACGTCACCAACCTAAAGGCTAGAATTTAATTTGAAGTCAATATTACTCAGTCAATACGGAAACTTTTACACTAAAAACTGTTCAATAGTAATCTCCCTTACGACCGATACTTCTAATTGACAATGTTTGAAGATATTTAATATTAATTTAAAGAGTGTTCTTGTCGCATAACGGAATCATTACAGATGTTGATTTCCAAATATAGTTTATAAAAATGAGAAATAGAGGAGACCAAAAAAGCACGGGGCCTTAAAGGTTCGCAATGTTAAGTTAAGCAGTTTTTAATTCGAATTGCAATGTACTACTTAGTGTTTCTGGTGTATCGATAGAACTAGAATCAATCATGAATAAGTCCCGTTATACCATTGTGGCATAGTTTGATGGAGGAATGTTTTGATCTATGTCTAATTGTCTATGTTTAAAATATTATGAGCCATGCAACTATATGCACATTTAAAGTCTAGGAAAATTGAAAGTCCTGGGTTTCCTTCGTCACTGATTGAATGAGGATTTGCTGATGATTTAGAATAGCTTGAGACATGCACTTTTGTGATAGAAATCCGAATTACTTCTAGTAGGGATTATGCTTGAAGTGAGAGTACAGTCTGCTACACACTACCTTTTTGGAAATCTTACCGAAGACTGTTAGTCTGGAAATATTTTTCGTGTAATTTGAAACTCGCTCACTGAGCCTCACTTTGTAGCTCTAGCACCAAAAGGTAATAGACATTACTTCGCTATAAATAAAGAGTTTCAATAATAACTCCAGATAACTTTGCACGTTCCTACTGGACGATTTAATTCCTTCATACAGCACCCAAACCTAAGTCACGGTGCTGTTGTTAAAGCTCATCGTCTCAATTACAACTGATATGCTATTTAAACGCATCGATAACAATGAACCATAAATCTATAAAAATATTTTTGTAAGGTAATCCTTCTTTAAATCACACTGTGAGGAAATTTGATAACAAAAGAGGAGATCCTGAGCGTCTTGGCAGTCCAAAAGAGACGCTGGTGTCCCAAGTGCCTGCCCCTGAACGGAAGGTGCTAAAACTGAGGACAAACAAACTCCTGGGCATTGGCCGTGTGCAAAATATGCCAAGCCTTGAGCTGGCCAGGAGATATTTGAACTTTGCCACAGCACATCTGAAGTTCAGAATCCATCTGATGACTGCGTTATACAACAGTTTTATGACATTCATATTCGTTTTTGCACCACTCACGTGGGTTACTAATGCCTTACTAGTTCCTCTGTTTGGATGCTCATATTTCAATATGAGCATCTACGCACTAACGAGAGGGTTTTCAGCAATGCGTCACATGGATTATGTTTTCTTAGTCGCTTGTATTTAAAAGCATTGCCAAAATCAGCCTACTGCAACGAAGGGAACGAATTTTTTTCGTACTTTTCTCCGAATCATTTGTTTCGACAATTAATATGGGTATTACGATAACCACGTGTGAATAGCAATTAAGGATCTCTATGTTATGGTATTTTAATGCGCTTTTCGTTTTTATTTCAATATAAATGCGCACTAACGAAAGTAGTTTTCAAATAAGCGTAACGAGGATTTTGTTTTCTTAGTTACATATATTTAAATGCACTGTCAAAATCAGATTACTCAACGATTGGGAACTCATTTTTGTTGTGCTTTTCTGTCAGTCATTTTTTTTGTTTCGACATTTAACATGGGTATTACGATACCCATGTGTAATTATCAACTAAGGATCTTAATGTTAAGATATTTTAAAAACCAATGTCCAACATTTCATGTTTGAACATTATTGGAAATAAACAATTTTTCTTTCTTTCTTCCTTTCTTTTCTTCCCTTATAACATGTAATGGCTTGATAACATTCATATCGGTCAATGATAGCTACAACATGTATTGCTTGTATATCATTTACAATGATCAGTTTAGGGGAGAGTTATATCTTTTGACCATGAACCATTGCTTCATACGAGCCTATCTCTATGCATGAAGTGGATTGTCTCGACAATTTTTTTTTATCCTTCTATAACTTATAAGTCAATGGGACCCATGCAACTAATTTCAGAATTAATATACTTCAATGATTGCACAGGGGTTCCGATAGTAATATTTTCGTCAGATCTTTCTGAAAGTTACTTTCGCATCACAAATGCAGAAATAAGTACTTATGTCGCATCCTAATATGAATCGAAGACCAGTTCTTTCTCACCACTAATGGCTATAACAAATCCCTGCAGAGAAGCTTAACTTTCTTGCTCTAAGACCGATTCACTGGCAGGTAGCAGCGATTCAAATCCTTACTTCACTGAATTTTTATCCTGAATATTCAAAATATTGTCAATTATTCCTTTCAGCTGATTGGTCACGCAAGCTTGGCGCTGATATGAGCACTTTTATGTTCAGGGTCGTAACTCATAACCATCTTTGTACGATTTAGGGTTTGCTATAGGAATAATTCCCCATTACACTAGCATGGTAGGAAATTGATTGCTGGATAGCTTTCGTGAACCGAAGTTAAATGATAACTTCTAATCGCCAGAGCAAGTTTCCTCGTTTGTTGATGTCAAATCAATAACTCAGGTGTAGCCTTCAGAAGAGTATTTCCATTCGTCCTGTGGAAAGTATTTCTTACAGCAAGTCACTATGTAGTATGTACGCTAAGTATATGCAAAAGCAGACCAAAAAAAAGTAGACGCAATGCGAATAAATAAACTGATCACAATGTTGAATGTTCTCCGATCCCAAAACCTTGCCGGATGAACGGAGCCAAACTGGGGACCATGGGAAGATTTTCCGCAAGAAAGCCCCTCAGGGACAGCCTCGAGAAAGGCCTCGAGTCGCTGATAAGAGAACCAATTAAACGCGGTCACCGAACCGACAGAAACAGAGCTCGCGTTTCCGCTTCTGGGCAATGATCTCCCCCAGCTGCAAAAACTGATCTTCCCGGCGGGGTGAATGCAGCTTCTTCAAAGGTCATCTCAATCTTGAACAGTCTCTGTTCTACTTACTTCCGAGATAATGACGCAAAAATTCGATTTACTTGTGCTAATGAACTATTCATAATTCACAATATTATCGTTTATTTTAGAGTTCATAATTCTTTTTACACATGTCGTGGATGACTTTTTTGTTGAACTGTTTGTTTATTATACATCACTTTTATCGTCAACTGACTATCGTGAAGTTCAACTGCCTCAATTAAATATAATTTATTGCATGTCCAACATTCCTGTGGTATGAATAGAATGACTCGAGTTTGTTTCAAAATATTTTGCATGCAGGCCACTTATTTATGAGATTTCTACATTTCAAAGGCAAGTATCTTAATTGTAAGAAGTTTATAAATGCTTAACGCTACTTGGTTCAGTATAACCTCGATTCAAGAACTACTTAAGGACCTGTAGTAATCTTCCCTCGACACGACTCACTAGTTGAGAGTGTGAACTAACCGATTTACTTCTATTATTCTAACTCTGGGATATAAGAAGTTGTTGTACTCTGCCAAGTCACCTATATATCTTTAATTTACAATATCTTAAAACATGATGATTAAACGTGAGAATTTGAGCACCTTCACAATCGATAGAATTTTCTTTAGTTGCGTACCTATACTGTGTCATCAGGATGTCTCCCTAAATAATGATTCGATTTGTCATGAGACTTGCTTGTTGTGTGGTAGCTTACTTTATTGGCCTGAACCTCCCTACTTCTGATAACTAAAAGCCTGAACATTGAATGATGATTATAAACATTTGTTTTTAATTTAGATATACATATATCTAAACTTATATATAGAACTCTGATATTGTTATTTTTTTGTGCGCTCGCTGGGCACTTCTTATTTGGAATAATAATGCAGGAGAAAATTCGATTTCACTTTATTTTACACATATTTCCCCTATTTCACAGTTACGCACGAGAAATTCACGTTCTTTTCGGTCCAACTTAGCCTAACAATTAATCCTACACACTTGTTGGTACGATATGCTGCAAATATTCATTTCATGAAAGATAGTTTTCATTATCTTTCCAAAAAATATTATTAGGAAATGTTTATAAATGATACAGGACCTCCAGTGACCCATATGGAAGTTGTTACTGAAGGCATTTCACTGGAGGCATATTAGTGACAGCAGGGAGCTGAACTATTTTCTGATCTTATTGCTGAAAGCAGTGTTGAAAAAGATAAGCAAGTAAACAACTAAGCAAGCATGCATAAAAAAAAGATTGTCATACTTTTAAAAATATGTGATACCAGACCACACTTGACCCGATGGGATAAGCTACTAAAATAACAAATTTTTTTAACTTAAATATGTTAAAACCATGCTCTGTTCGAAGATAAAAAATGCTCTATCAATTGAATATATCATTTTTAACAAGATTTTGGTTTTTCATTATGGCCGTACATCACTGAAAACACTGACATTTTCTTACCGTTGACTGCCAGATTAAGCGCGTTTTCCCACTTGAACAAAAACTTCATTTTATACTGAGTACTCGTGACTTGGTGAATCCTGTTATTTATTAAACATTTCATTTTACCTAGAAATTGGTCGATAACCACGTCTTCTAATGGGACAGAGTAGTTCAATACTGTTCTAAAAATATAATTTACTTCTCCTAACTTCAATGCCACAACCTATTCTAATTCAACCCATTCTATCTTCACATAACTGTTAAAATGCTAAAAAATATTAAAATTTAAAAATATTATTTACCTGTGAATTTTTTTTTTAATTACCATCGAATCTATCGTCTGGAAGCTGTGGTACAGGCTGCGCTACCTTGCAGATCGAAATATATTTAAATCACGGTTATTATAATTATGAAAATATATCCGTTTAGTGTCCGCATTTAAAAGAAAAATATGGGGAGGATCCGGAAAATTTTACCCTAACTTATGCTATTTTGAGATTATTCATCCAAACCTAATTAATCTTAATCTGTTGTAACCTAACATATTCTATCTTATATTTATATGGAATTGTTGTTTTCGTATTACATATCATTTAACTCTTTCACTTAAACAGGGGCATATTTACGTTTTTCTTGGAAATAATCCCATTTGCTGTTACAGCTGCCTATCCAAACCTGATGTCCTATCATAACCTGTCTCAACGTAACCTAGCCCATCCGGTCCTTAGCTAACCTACGTTGTCCTTATTTCAATCCGTGGATCCGTGAAAAATTCGGAGTAAGTTCACTCCTCCCATCCCCTTCCTAACCAAAATGATGGCGTTTCAAATTTAGAGGTATGAGAGTGATAAGTTGTCGCAAATCCAGCCTTGCTCCTTACTAAAGTCCCTTGCAAGACAGCCCATATCTTGCATAATTAGGGACTAGGTCTTCATTTATATCAAAACTGGCCTAAAAAGTAAGAAACGCTAACTATTTATGACAAGCGGGGCAATGGTGGGAGTGCTTCACTTTCCTGGCGACCTTAATAACTTTGAACATGCATAAAATGTTCGTTTGTTTTTACGAGCGAATCCGAAGCCTCAGCTACGGATCCGAGCGAAGTTGAGGAGGGTGCCTTCGCGGGCCGCTTCCTCAGATGAAGATTAAGCTTGGTCCGGAGCGCGGGCACACTATGTGCTCTGACCAATACCGGCCTCGCTTCTGGGATGTATAATCCTTGACAGCCGGCTTTTTGTGGAGAATGTTCACCGGAACATAATCTTCGAAGATTAGAGGTGAGCATTCTTTTTATCCATTGTTCTACTTGTCATGAATTGTTGTTATTGCAGCGTTTACTGACTCCGTTCAGGGTGTCAGGTAAAGACTATGTTTCCTGTGCCAGTTAGTTCTGGAAGTTTTCGCCGCTGAAGCGGGTTGGCGAGACAAAGTCATAAAGGTCTTTAATGAATGTCAATATTTCTTAATAAATTGTGATTCATAAACCTTCAGAAATGTTGAGCTGCAATGTGCTGCTCAGGTATCCAGCTTACCGAGTAGTAGAAGTATAGGGACGAACAGACCAAGCAGGCCAACCAGCAATCATGCTGGCAAACTAGCAAGCAATCAAACAGGGAAGCACGTATGCCAGCAATAGATGTAGTTACATATATTACCAATCCTAGATTAAGCAACAATAGGAATACATAGCCCTCAATTATTTGTTTCGACTAGTGACATGGGCATTACGATACCCATGTGTGTGTATCAATCAAGGATCCTTACTTTAAGATATTTTAAAAACAATGATGTGTTTTTTGTATTAATTCATTGGAAATAAACTGTTTTTCTTTCTTTCTTTTTCTAGAGTAAATGTTTATATGCAGGGCTGTGTTCAGGTGGTATTTCACGTAAGACGCAGCCTTCGCCAGTTGTTGCTCCTCCGTGCCGGCGTTAGTGACACTCTTGAAGTATGAGGACGAAACGGTTGCTCGAATACGAGAATAACGAAGTTGTGCTGAGATAGACCAGGATGAATCTGCCCGAAGCTTTTACCTGCTTGAAAATTCTATCACTCCTGAGCAAACTCCTTCTTGTCTAACACCTTTATTTGTTACTAGTGTTCACGACCCGCGATCAAAATTTTCTTCTACTTGTACACGGTCATTAAGCATCCTTTGAGAGCGTGAAAGATTTACGGACCTATCAACCATGGAAGCAAAAACTGTGTGTCATTAATTATTATTATAAACTGTGTATCAACCGAATATCAACTGCATTGAGGAATAACTGACTTATGATGAATGATGGCATCCAAATTACAATCCAAAACTTTATTTTGCTGATAGACTTTTCTCGGTTTTTGACTCGAGTCTCACAGTCCTGTCTGATGAACACTTTATAATTGAAGTAATGAAACATATGAATGAAACCTGCGGATCCAATATATGTACATGGTTAAGCAACATACGAAGGGCATAAAATTCTTCACAAATAAATGTGTTCAAAGAGATTCCCATTGTAATAACGAAGGAAAAATTGCGACCCAAAAATATAAATTTATTTATTTAAGGAGACACCAGGCGTTTTATTATACGAGGAAAGACTACTGTACACGGCTCGTTAAAAATGACGGGATTCAATATTTTCCTTAGAATAAATTTTCCAGATGTGGATGATAAACAAATTTATTCATCCTAACAGTACCTGAGATAAAAATATTATTGTATTTCTGCACTGGTGAAACTCGTATCATAGGAACGGTTATTAGAGATCATTATGAGCATGACAGAGAGATGGAAGAAGCGGACACCAAACAAATATATGAATACACAGGTGAATAAACACACCAGGGTCATTATCAGATAAGATACGTTCTAGGTAAATGTAGCTTCAAGTTTGCACTAAGTATGCAAACTAATCAAAATCAATAGTTGATGAAATTATCTATTATGTCTTATCTTCAGATTGCCAACAAACTGCATATATTACAGAATAAACTTGAGAAAAATTATGCCAGCGTCGTATGCTCTGAACACGTGGGAAACATTGTTTAAGTAATCTTTCATTTTAGTTTTCAATAGAGCATCGATTTATCAATTAGCGTAGGCGCTTTTCTTGAAAGGCAAAAATCAAAGTATTTGAGGGGCAATTTTGTCAACAGTATTAGGACGGCATATATGCAGAGTGGCCTAGCCCACAAATCAGAGGTCAAAACTGGCAGAGCGGATTAAGTGATAATTTCACCTCATAGCAGCGTGGATGTCTTTCAGGCAGAGTGGCCTAGTTCCTAGTTACATAGTTCCTATTTAGTAACTTGGCTAGGAAAAGCCAGTTTGGCAACCCTGCGATGAGCACCACGCTTCTAACTCGAGTGTCCTAAAATTCTGTGTTTTGTGGGTTAGGCCACTCTGCATGTTTGCCCTTCATTTATAAACTAGAGTATCAGTCCCATCAAAAATGACTTATGACTGGAATAGGAAGAGTTTGTTGGAGTGCATAATTTTGAGATAAGGTTGGTAAAAACACCCCTAACAATTGGCTTAATTTACATATACATGGTGTCTCAAAAAATTATATTCAACCTTTGAACGACAAGAAAAACAGGATAAATATTATTTATGAACATAGAGTGAAATTCAATGACTTTAAATACAGAAAAAAAAAGTAATTGAAAAATTGTGCTTGCAAATGTTCACGTTAATGACCATATTTCTCCAGACAACGCTGATAACGCGCGTTAAGGGATTTACAAACGTTACGACACAGGTCATTAGTAATATCGCAACATTCTTTCAATTTCCAATTTTAATGCATCATTTGTTCTTGGTTTAGTGCGATGAACTTTTCTAGGGCTCGTGGGTGTCAGTGGTCATACAAAACGTTTCTTGTTGTCGTACTGGACGGTTCCATCTCCATCAAATTTGTCCCTGTTGCTAGCAATGGTCCGGCTTGTTGGTGGTGATTTTACAAATTTAGTTCTGAATCGTCTTTACATTTCATTTGCGTTTTCGGTCTTCCAATACTATTTCAGAAAAAATCTTCCTTTTCCATGCTAAGTTATTTTTCAGACATGATATGATGAATTTAATACACCTGCAATTGAAAAAAGACATGCAGTTGGCGACAGTTGAAGTGTGGGTAAATTTTTTTGAGACACCCTATGTAACAATCCCAGTAATTCAAATCCATTTGAATTGTGTCATAGATACCATTGAAATGAAATAAACAAACTAGTGTCCGCTCACTTTTGTTTACAAGCCAAAACATATTGCGGCAGTGAAAACTTAACGTATTGTCCCTGAAAATGAAACTCATCGGGTCGCGAGGAAAAGATAAAGCAGAATTTTTAAAAAATTTCTTTTTCTAATAATAATAACTAACAATACACACGCTGCTTGCTTGGTTGGTTGGTCCGTCTATCTGGAAGATTTATATACGGAAAATATCAAAACCTCTCATTTTTGACACTAGTTTAACAATATAATTATTTGATTCATTGAATAACCTCGAAAAGGGGGCAATGATCGTTTTTCATGACATATGCATCGCTACCATTTTCAACGACATATGTCCCACTTCAATTCTCCACTTATGCTTATATATACCGGACATAAATATTCATCCTAATACCATCCACAATTTGAACATATTTATACCCGTAACGCAGTAAATCCCGTATCACATGCAGATATGCTCATCAAGTGCTTAGGTCTGTTCAGAAATTTCCATGGTTGACAAAAAGCAATGTATGTACATACAGACTTCAATGTCTGTATGTGCAACTTGATTTTACAAATATAACCGTCCAGAAAACTATACAAACTTTAACAGCGATGCAAAAATTCAAAAGAATTTTTTTTCATGAGTGAGTAAAATCTAAACAGATTTTTCACCGTTTTCGAAATAGTGTATAGTCCAGGTTGTACCGTAAAAAACTTTGTCACTCTCTTAAATATCTTAGATTTGCAAATTATGGTAGAATTTGCTGGCTTATAAATGGTTGCCTGATGGCGGCCAACATTGTAAAATAGCTCCGACAATGAAAATAGCTCACCAAATTTTGGTAAGGTAGAAATGGATTTTGTAGGAAGGATAGTTCACGCTGTAGACTCAGTGGGGTTAATTCCAGCGTTTCACGTGTCCAGGAATTGCTTTTGTGCGTGTACCAGACCTGCATTGACGTAGCGGGTGGACATTTCGAGCATTTATTTAAGTGAATTTCCATCATCTGTAAGTTGCAACACTAGGGAATACCCCCACCATCGTTAAAAAGTCAACGTTGAGATTCGATATCACGAAAACGATGAATGCTTAGTTTTTTCTTATTCATAATAAGGTCATTTCTTTATACCTACAGTCAATGTTTGTACCATTAACTTTTGAACTCCTTGTATACATGTATGAATACACAACAGCTGTGATGATTATGAATTTATTCTTCTTAATTGCGTACGTACTGTAGGTTGAAAAATACCCCCTGACAATGAAAATTCCAGTTTAATATGAGACTGCACCTTCTCGCAGGCTGACCAGTCTCTAGGAATACCAGGTGACGATGCAGGACGATGCCCCAACCCAGGAGGGCAGCGGTGGCGGGGCGGCAGGGCACCGTTATGAGGCGGTGTGCCGGCAGCAGCACATGGCGTCCTGGTCAGCGGCAACCGCGTCACTCAACACAGCAGTGCACGAATCAAGGTCAGAGGCTGTATTTTTCAATCTTTCCAGTCGTCGCAGCGGTGCAGCTGACAGCGAACGTAGTTCTAAGTCAACTTACGCTACCAGCTTGAAATGATAAATTCCTTGATAATTTGGCTCCAGAAATCCCAGCGGCCGTGGAATTTTATAGCAACGACTGATGTCGCTACTAGTTGAAGTGTTTTATAATCAATTCAATTAAACATGGAGGACTTGATGGAATATTCGTTCAAATGAATACTTGGATACTAGCAGATACTAGCGAAGAAAATTTTTGCTGTTCGCCTTGATAAAAATTATCCAATAATTTTTTCTATTCTATAATTTTCCTTTGAGAGAACACATGTCCATTTTGCGTTGATGAAATTCAAGATTTGCAATCGTTCAAGCAGAGGCGGGCAGGGGGCGACCAGTTCAACGTTTCTATGCCTTTTTATTTTTCAAACACCATTTTCCTTAACTCGCTTGCCTAAAATGTTCCCCCTGACAGAATGAGGATTGGTATGAACGTGTGAGCAAAATTTTCATTCGAAAATTTTCTGAACCAAATCATACTAAAGGTCAAGAATATCGGAACCGAAAATATCGGAAAATATGGTACATTAGGGATCCTAATGAGGGATTTCTATTTCCATGATTTGTGACTGAATAGTGAAAAAGAATGATGGATAAAAGATATTCTGTTTCAATCAAGCCTGATATTCATCATGTTGTACAGTGGCTTTTCAAATGCCTCACATCTAACATCAGCATGCAATAACGCTAACCCTCGGTAGAACTGATACCCATTTTCTACATTAAATTGCTGCTGTCCTGTTTCTCGGTATTTACTTTCTATCTTGTTTCATGAATTCTCATCCTAACTTGCTGTTTCTATGCGGAGGGGATCTTGTGTGGGAGCTCACCTTGTCCATAGATTCCCGTTCCCTTTACTCCGCATTAAATTAAACCTTTCTCCTTATTCTCTTTGGTACACCTTGGTTGTGGTTTGGAAGGCTTGAACCAGCATATCTAATTTATTCATCCCACATAATGGGGATAATGGGAATCAATTGAGCTGGAACTTCCCAGTAGTCACAAAAACATTTGAAGCGAAGGAAATATGAATTAAAAATATGATTTGCTTACCTTTTTCATATATTGTCCGTTCTCGTAACAAGCAGCGCTTTAGAACTACACTGTTCAAACATCAAGGAGAAAATCCATTCCATTTTAACGCTTTTCACAATTTACCCACAACTTGTGTTTATGATCATGTGTCACGGAACATTACACATCCACAAGCCGTGCTCTCGAGTCTACCTCTGCATCTACAGCAGCAGCGATGGCATGGTACACCTTTTAGTCGTATTTTTGTCGTTTCGATATTTCGAGAGAAACTGTTCGAATTTTATACTTCAATCTCAGCCGTATATTCCTAGAAAAATGATCCAACGATAACTGATCATTAGCAGTTCGATTAGAAAAGCTCAACCTCTTTTGTTTACTAATTGGTAATACTGATATCAGAAAATTCCTATTGTTATAGTTTAACAACAGTCACAAGTTAAACTAAAATAGCTTTATTCTATATAACCACCACTGAATTTCGAGGTCACAGTCTGTCAGGAAATTATCAGGTGAGCGCTGATGGCATATCGCTTTCATTCTGTGTGGTTGTTAAGTTACTTGAAAATGTTGCCCTTCGGCTCTTAGCCAGCAGTCGAGTACGGGTGTGTGGTGAATTTTCCCTGTCTAGGAGATTCATTAACTAGAAAGTTCATCAGGCGGCTCAAGGTAAAATAAGTCAAGGATTTTGAGAAGTCGAATTTAACATTTTTTAAAGTCTGAAGAAGAAGAATTTCACAAACAACGAGGTCTCCGATTCTTATAATTCCAATCAAGAAAAATCAGCTGCTTCTGAACCTGCAGAAGAGAATAAAGCAAACCATAGAGCGGCAAAAGTATCAAGAAAGTATATGTAATCAAAAATTTCATCAATGACTGCTTTCATCCTAGGACACCCCATTCACTCTAAGGACTAATCAGTTTTTGAACGTTTGATTATTTTTTTTTTTTGGAAAGATGTCAAGTTATGGTTGATAAAGTAAAATCAAGTTCTGGTTTTCGTTAAAGCAGAGAGCCAAGATGAAATTAAAGAAACCTGCAAGTTGAGAAGATCCTTTCAACGTGAGCACGTTTATTCTGGGGGTGATATTAGCGTATGTTTAAATTTATGTACATGTAATGCTTGACTCATTATATTAGCCTTATTTATTCTGGTGAATTATAAACATGTCATCTTTTTCACCTGTTTTATTTCTGAAGTGCTTTTAGCAGTAAATTTCATCCGGGAAATTTAAAATTTATAAGTTTTCAAATTAAAGTTATAAGTCATAAAGTATAGTTTCAAGATTTTTTAATGACACTGCAGAGAATTTAGTTTAAGTTCAATAGTCAATGCCATAGTTTGATCCACTAATTGAATTAGTTTTTAATTTTATTTTTTCAATGAATTAGTTTATTTAAGGTAGTAATTATTTCAAAGACTAAGTTTACCGCCAAAGGGGCTTTATATGAGAAGAGTTAGAGATTCTCTCGAGGCTACAGGCCACTCTAGATTGAAGGATTGCTCGAAGGTGGAAGAAGTGAAAAATGCGAGCACCCATCTAGCTAGATTGAAAACTAACTTAATACTAATCTGCAGAGTTAACAAAATTGCGAAATGCATCAGGTATACTTTTGAAATGAACATAAAAGCCGAAACGTTAAGAAATTGTAATTAAGGCGAACACTGAAAAACACGAATCAACCGAAGAACTACAAATAAGGTTTATTTTGTGCGAAAAATTTTCAACCATAGGTAGAAAAACTCAAAATATATCGATTTTCACGAATGATAAACTGCCCAAAACTCCTCAATTTTCGAGTTATAAGGACTTAAAGAAATTTTCAAACTTAAAGTAGGTATACGTGCGCGCCAATGTTATCGTTGGTCTTGATAGTTCCAACCCCACTAAAGCAGGTTTTTGCTATTTTCACAACAAAACCTACAAGTATTTTACAAATACGAAAAATATCTGCAATATAAATGTTCGTTAGAAAATTAACACCAAGTCATCAATGATGAACTTTAGTAGTTTTTTCATTAAATTAATAACAGCCTCATTTTTACAATTTGTAAGAAACTTTTCGTCAGTCAGAAGTATTGTAGAATATTAATGATAAACCATATATTAATGCTCAACTTTTATTTACCAAACTAGTCTTATTACAGAAGGTAGTGAAAATGGCCTCCATTAACTTCGACGCACTTAGAACATCATATATCAGCGAGTGAGCGCCATTATTTCAAAAACCATTAAATGCTTAATAGCTTGAAACTGTCGATGTTTTTCATAACTGTAAAATGCTTGCAGGTTTTATTGTAAAAATAACAAAAACCTGCTTTATTAAAGTCGGAACTACCAAGACTGGCGCGACCATGGTAAGCATGTAGTATCCTACTTTAAGTTTTAAAGTTTCTGTAAGTCCTTATGAAATAAACTCTAAGGAGTTTTTGGCATTTTGTCATTTGTGAAATTTGATTCATTTTGAGATTTTCTATATATGATTGAAATTTGTTCGCACATAAAAAAACACGTTATATGTTAACTGAATGAATAAAATTCACTGACTTAACTGTATGAACTCAAAGAACCGAGTTCAGCTGAAGTAACTAAATGAACAGAAAAAACTGAATCAACTGATTATTTCAGCAGTAACGTGCTTCAAGCGGCACACTTCTGCTGCTGCTCGTTTAAGAGGCAGGTATGTTATTCGCAACAGGTGTCTTGTTTGTATATCTCCAATTAATGATCCATCTCGTGATCAGTAAATTTATATTCTTTTGCACCTGTTGTTAAAAATTTTATAATGCTATAAATATCGTGCGTGAGTGCATATTTACAGCATACAGAGCTCACTGCTTGAAGTTTTATGTGAAAATTTCCCATGAAATTCTTTACATTTAGAGCATAATAACACTTCTGAAGTATACTAGTACGTAGCAGAGACAATAATATATTGTCCGCACGCCGTAAATTTACTTATTCCCCATGCATGTGTTAGTGTTCCTTCAGTTGGTCACTGAAATAACCCCGAACGTCGCGTAGCACCTCACAGGTGACTGGGCTTGGTACATTGCACTGCCACCTGACAACCTCACCTCAGTTGCCTGCTCACCAGCAGCGAGTGAAGTGGGGAGTTCTGCGTCACTCGGAGTGTTCCAGGATTGCAGTGAATCTCGCTTTCGTTCCAGGATCGTGTGTTATCCTTGGTTAAAATTTGAATTATTGCTAACCAACAGTGAGAGTAATTTTTTATTTGTGTATCTGTCGGCAGTGAAAATATACTTCTTTCGCTTGTAGAAATTTGAATATCAGAGGCAAGGCATGAGTTTTGGTGGCATTGAGGAACATTCTTGAGCAAGCTGGCACGGGCAGTTTGTAGCGTCCGTTGAGGCACTGCCCATGCGAGGCACACGGAATGTCTTAGGTTCGCTTTTCTCCGGAGTGAACTTTTCTTTAGAGTAAATTTTTTCCCAAACTGTGAAAGCGAATAAAATGCCGTGATGGGTTGGTTCAGTCAAGGGGAAGACCCGTCCTTTCCTCCTCCGCCTCCTCCACTTGCAGCTATTGAACTCATCGAGCAGCCCATCGAAGCTGTGCCTCCGAACCCTTTTCCTCACATGCTCATGAAAATTTCACGGTCTCAAAACTCGCTCAATTCTTGTGATCAAGATACCCTTCAGATTCAGCCGTCCGAGCTTTCTTACACTCGGCCTTTGCTCAAACCTCAGAATCTGAAAACCACTTCCCGGTATGCGACGCCTAGCTCAGTGACCAAAGGCCAGGCTCATGGGTCTGCTCCTAACGTCAGGTTCGCCGCCCATGCTAGACTGCCCAAACAAAATCAACTGTTGTCCCGACGACAGCATGAGCTTTCTGCTTCTCAACCCTCCCTGAACACTTGGGCGAACAATGATCTTCATGCGGACCCTGATGACTTCTTCAGTCCGGATTACTTTGGCTCCATCACTTACCGCAACACGCAACTAAATTCGCGTGTGGGATCGCATGACTTTAATTTAGAAGAAAGGCCGAGAATGCCGTCCAACTACTGCGAGCTGCCGAGAAACAGACGCTGCTTAGCTCAACAACAACAGAGCATGGCATCAAAATGTCAGACCCACTACAAAAGCACGCCCAATATTTCCGAGCTGGAAGACCGGCCCATGCCTGCTCATCCTTGGGACACGGAGTTCTTCAAAAAGGGCTACACGCCCGTCGCCGTGCGCTACGACTTCGGAGCTACGTCTGACGCGGTGCACGGTTGCATAAACACGGGCAGAACTTTAACTTCGGCTAAATCTGAGACCTCACTGAATCGTATTTTGGTCAACGGTACGAACGAGAGATCAGTTCAGCCAAACGTTGTAGTGTCGAACTCTGCTGCTGAGAAACCTTCGTACCAAAATCCGTGTACTTCGATACAAGTGTTGACTCCCTGCAATCAAGGTTACTACCACCACCACAACCAAGGGTACTCTCCGTACACTCCTCCGGGTTCTGACTCAAATGGACCGGCAGGATCGTCCATCTCTTCTTCTTCGTCTTACGCTGCCAGATCTGCGGCGTACAACCCTGCCAACGCCTTCACGCCTCCCGGTTCTGCAGCCAACACACCCCCTGGGTCCGCACCGTATAGCCCTGCAGGGTCTGCCCCCTACACGCCCCCGGCGTCTGCTCCCCACACGCCCGTTCCGCCGAGTGTGGCGTCGGATGGTGTCCGTAAAGGATCAAACAGGAGAAGGCGCATCAACTCCAAGTACAAGGTAAGAACATGAGTCATCTTCCTTCATTGTTGGCATTTAGTTTGTTGTTAACATGTACCGAATAATCCTGAGAGAACCACCCTTGTATCGCGGCCTTCTTGATTCCTAAATCTCTGGCAGTGAAAATCAATAATTTACAATGAAAATTAATGTCATTTATGATAATCGTTTCTAGAAAATTGAGATTGTATATCTATGTAGTGTGAATGCTCATGCGAAAATTTAATTTTCTAGAACGTTTGCGATGAATGTGTAAACATAAATACGTTTTTTCGCTACATCATACGTCGTATTCTATTTTCAACAGTGAGCAAGTTTCGTTAATTTGAGTTCACTGTGTATGGTTCATGTTTGTGTAATCAAGTCTAAAATATAATGTTCAGCTGCAACAGTGCCTGTTCTATCTATCACAACGTTACGTTGTGGGACTGCACCTTCCCACATCCATCCTCATTTTACATTGTACTTAGTGCCTAATGCCACTCATGTCGTGGATTGAAGGCAGTGCTCTAAACTTGAAAACATTTGTACTGCGAGTGATTGTCTCTGGTCTTGAATCTTTTTGCCTATTGTTGGGACGAAAACCAGAAAAAATTCCTTAGAAGGAAGTTCATATTTCAGAACTAAATATACTATTCCGGAGGAATATAGAGCTTACCTATCAATATTTCAATTCTAATTTGGGAGAACGTTTTCTCAAACGGATTTACGAGTACATCTTCAGAGTTTCTGTGTGAACTAGAAATTCGATGGAAAATCCACTCTTTCTCTACGAACGCAATTTAAGTTACAAACTTTCGGTAACCTAATAAGTGGCAGCTTTGTGAGCATTGTGTATCTGAGTTATTGTTGCGGATTTACCACAGGAGCGAGAGATCTAATGTATGTTTCAGCAGAGACCCACCTCAAATACTGTATAAGTTATAAAAGTGAATAAGTCTCAGTGTTTGGGTGCATACCTCATGGCCTTGGAAATAGTCGTTAAAGGAAGATTTCGATAACTCAAGATTTTGGCTATAAGCTGCTGAGAGTAAATGTTGCTTAATGACTTCAGATAAAAGTTTACAAATTTAGCTACAGATACTTCATGATCTTACATATACAGTAAGTTGTTGAGTGAAACAAGCGAGCAACAACGCGCGGCTGTAAATCCTAGAACAATGTTACAAATTCCACCATTGAAGTTCGTCCGATAGACGCTGATTACATCTTTTGTATTCACGAACTATGCATGGTCAGTCCTGTGCCTAGGCACTCACGACATTATTCCAAGGTCTGCAATCACACGAGCTCTTAATATGAAAAAACTAAATACAGTTATGACTCTCAGCGTGATTTGGATGCAAAGTTTAACTGGAAAACCAATGAACGATTTACAAAATTTTCAGACATAGTTTTAGGTTTGATTTTATTTGATCTTAGACCTTTTATCTGAATCGGAGCTGAAGGAAACAAAGCTCACTTCTAAAATTCTTTAACACGTACATTTTTTTTCATGCCATACTCAACAAGTCGTTTACACATCAATGAAGCAAACTTTCGCTAAATCCAGCTGCTTGCACAACGGGATTCCACAGTAACATTCGCAGTGCTTTAGAATGTTTAAAGCCCAAGAGAGGAATCTCAAAAGCCATCTTATGACACAAGTTTTTGTTTGTTTCCCAGATCGTGGGCACGTCTCTCAACAGAAGTTCAGAAACAGAATTGAAAATTTGATCCCTAAATTTTTTCTGCGCGCGAAACAACAGTTCAGTCTTTCGACCTACTACAGCAAACCGTCAGTTGTATGCTGTTCATATGCTTCTAGGAAACGAGATTTAGTGAATACTGTTTTCACTTGTACTGAAAAATGAAATAGCAGGAGATTTATCTAGCGTCTATCAAGAAATAAACAATCATTTTTCAATGGGCTTCCAAAACTCATATGTTGAGAAAAGTTACGTGAACAGAAAATTATGTTTTTTACCTCAATTTAATTAAGTTGAGGTTTATTCCTGTTACTTTTCTTTACCTTCTTTATCGTAAATCAGTCGCAGTCTTGATAAATTTCTTGGAGATCATGAGTATTCATGTTTGATCCACTTATCCATGCTGTGACCATACGAGTGATCGTCACAAGTACGAATACACTCACATATGCAAATCAAATTAATGTTTAATTCTCACTCCGGAGCCACTGAATATTCGCTGCCATTTTTGCTCAGTAGAGAATTCTGATGTTTTTTTTCAAGCCCTTCCAATAGGTAAATGATTACCCTCATTCAAAACAGCATTGGAGTGCAGTGCTGTCGAACGGATGTGCTGTAGCGCCTTGGGTGACCGTAGCACCTAACGTGACAACAACAGACAGGTCCATGGCTCAGCGTCCGTCGAGTTAACTTCATGACTAATACTAAGAAATATTCACGGTTCATTCTTCCCATTCGTGTTCTTCACACGGCAATTGCTGAGGAACATTAGATACCTGTTGTATGGTCCGTTGCCCTGTCCCTCAAGTCGGTTCCATGAGCGTTTTGTCAGTTTGAGTTGATATTTATTACCACCCGAAATCTGGATGGTATGTTGAGATGGAATGACAAAGAGGATGAGCCTGTCACTGAACGTTATGTACCGTTATTAGCGGTCTCAGTCGCGACTACTTCATGCTTGATTACTCTGACAAGAAAGGATAGGTTTTTCCTGCGGTGACCACTGTCTCGGGAAAAGATGGACCAGTTCCGTTCATTTTATCTCGCTCGACCTATTCACTCGCTAGGAATAACTGAATGAGGCGAAGTTCGGTGCTGTTAGATTTGTCCGTGCGGCGAACAACTGCAATTTAACTTACGTTTTTTTATGTGTGAAATGACAGATTTTTTATGAGGACCTCAATAACACTATGTTGGATTAATTGCCAATGTTGAATGACAATTAAGTTATGTTGGAGGATGTTGGAATTTTGTATTCTGAGCGGGAACGTAACATGAAGCCAGTGCGTTTGAACATTAGAACATTATCAGAAATTTATACTCGTAAGTGCATGAATTTACACGCTTAGGTGCGTGCTTTAACCGCACTCGCCTATGCGTACAAAATCGACACGCGAAGTCACACGAATGATGACCGTGCAGTGAACATCAGAAACTTTTTGTTATACAAGAAGGAAATATAAAGAGTCGGACATTTTTATTCAAACTCGTACAGCATTCACGTGGTGTTTAGGTCCGAAGAAAATTGTAAGGTTCGAAGAAAATTGATGTTTACTGCAGCAAGCTGGTATTATTGCTCATATAATAGGACTAGCATACAACTACTTCTACAGTCGAGAACACGACAATGTGGTATGGCAACACGTCCACTTCCTTCAAGCAGCTCTTTTGGTGCACACTCACTTTCAGCATTTCTGAATTCAGCGTACACTGACTTCCAGCATTTCTGACTTCAGCCTTTACTGGCTTCCAAGCATACTGACTTGATCTTATAAGCGTTGTTTTCTAAGTACATACACTGATTTTTCCTAGGAGATCTGACTTCAACGTATACTGACTTCGCTTTTTTCTGTACCTCTGCACTTGGGTATGCTGTTTGATTTTCAGTACCACGGTACTCTGACGTGATCTACTCCATGGAGTTTGCTGCGCCGTCGGTGACACTTCTTAATTGGTAGAACTCAAAAACTCACACTGCCTTTCACGCTATGAGGGTCACGACATTTTCAATGAAACATATTAATAACTGGAATTCGAATTGTGTTTTTCAGTTTCCTACTTAGTTTGAAAATTTCATGGTACATTAAAAAGTAGAGCTATAATGTTAATTATACGAACCTCTCATAACTACGAATGAAATATGGCCCCAGGAAAAGGAACACGTATGTTATGCAAATCGTGATTATCATTATGTCGCACCAGACATCTCGGACGCCTCGCTGTGCAGCACCCAAGTGAAAGAATAATTATAGCATGAATTGTCTGATACGCCGAGTGACTTGTGTTTCCTGCGATGGTGAATCATTGGGAGGCCCTCTACATCCTTCCCTTCCTTTTCAGTTGCATATCTCAAGACCGCCGCTGGACATCTGTCTTCTGTATTACCATATTAGACAAATTAAAATGTATGGAGACTCCCCAGAAGGAAAGGTGCTCGACGGGACGGTCTTTTAGCTCACGCATTTCGGGGGTCTAACACTTCTCGGTAGACATTTAGAGTTCATGATTTATGGGTTTAAACTCTTTACTAGGATTCAGTTATAAATATATTCTTTGAAAGTGCAAAATGGGCTTGACGATGAGTAACCAGTGGTGTCTTAATCTGTTTTGATGGTTATTTTCCTTTCTCCATCTTCGGATTGGTTATCATTAACTTCCTCATAAAACACTTCTCTTGAACGTATTTTGCTGTTCAAGTTTGATCGCTGATCTTCGATTAGTAACAACGCCAGAGTTCAGTTCTATGTGCTCTTAGAAAACCTCGACATGTCGTTACAAGCAATTGCACTGGCACACAACCAGGGACTGGATTGCCAAAAAATTTACAGCGTCTAATAGATGAACTACGCAACAGCTGCACTGCTACTAAACCCCGTAACTTGTTTGAAAATCCGGCTCGCTGTCGATGAGATTACAATGGTTCTAGCAACCACATGCTCGGCTTACTATCCCACTTAACGTTCGAGTGAAGCATTGCTCGTTAGTAATCGGAAATATATCTTTCAATTCTTCATCTAAAGCATTTTGGTTATTTAATTTTTCCAATGGTATGGATTGAAATGCGTCATTTTGATGTTTCCTTAGCTATGTGCTAGAGCATCTATTAAATATTTGCGTTAGCTTAGAATGGTACCGACCAGCATCAAATTTTTTGTTCCCGACTGTGCCGAAAGGATTGTATATGCTCTGTCCACCAAAGCGAAGTGACATCATTTTTTTCAGTTAATTCACTGAAGACTCGTTTTGCTAAACCGAAAATTGAGCAAAAGCACAATAAATAGATACTCACTACGTGTGCTGCGGTAGATTTTTTCAAAAACAATTTTATCTGCGACTTAGAATTAACTCCATAGGGAAATTATTTCCTGGTATTCAAGAGGTGTGCTGGCAAAGGTTCAAAACACTGTGTGAAGCATTCAAACATCGTTCGAAGCAAACAAACTAGTCTGAAGTAAGAACATACAGGCCTTTTGACTATCATGACTTTCTACTAGCAAGACTAGAGTTGTACCCAAGACTGTTAGAAGATAAACCCCAAATGATTATTAATTTCTCAATATACATAGTTCAAACCCCTAGTTATTGATTATTTGGACCTCGCATGAATGCTATCATAACATTCATAGATGCATGAGTTGACGGTGACGCGGAGGTGTCCAAGCCACGGAAGCTTCCGCGACCGCTGGAGGCAGCCGTTCATGGTCACCGCAGCGCCCAGGTGGTGTTGTCATCTTCGCCCATGGCTATCGTGTAAACTTCAGTGTGCATTTATGCTGCAACTCTTCTTCAGGGCCAGCTTCTCGAGTCCGCTTTTGTTCTTCATTTTATGAGGCTGAGAAATTTCATCGGCGACATGTGTGTCCATAAGCGCCTGAAACATTTAAGCATGGACTTTTAGGTGGTTGGTTAATTTCGATCCTAGGTCTCACATTTTTAGTGTTCGCAGGTTTACTCATGACGCATGTGGGACTTTCTTCAAACGCGTTCTTCTGCTCATTTCTTTTAAAAAATCAATCCTCGCTAATGTAGCATTTACGAGTCCTCAAACATTATTACTGCTTATTTAATGGGTGTATTTGATTTTCAACACTGTGTTGCAAGATGTGCTGCGTAGAAATGAAGTTCTGATGAAGATACACGCTCCTAAGCTAGGTAAAAATTTCCACCTCACTCTCAAGACACTTTATTTTTTCCTCAAATAAACCGAGAGCTGAGTTGTTTTGGCTGCAGATGCTGCGCATATCTTTAATCATTTGGCCAGCGTTCTCCAGCCATCACCGTCACCGCCGCTTCTTTGTTGTGCATTTATTTTGTTTTGGTTTTCTTGCCTGGCGGGAGCCTCATCTTGTCGGAGCAGCAGACGCATTTTTGTACTAGAGGCGCAATATGAAATCCCGCACGTACGCAGCGGCCGCTGCTGGTCACATGCTCAAATTTTTAAATGCTGGATTTTTCTGCACTTTTTTCGTTAATACATATCGTGCCGAGGCTAGTTATATATGGAATTTTCATGCCATTGTTTACATGAGGTAGTAACATTTATCTCGAGAGATATTTTCTGTCGTTTTCTTTAGTTGAAAGTATTCTTATGAGATCGTAATAATTTTTTTTATTAAAATTAAACGAATCGGAAGACTTTTCAGGATCTGGTGGTTTACAAATTTTTGAAATCAATTCAAAAATAATGCATGATGCATAAATTCTCTAAAATAAAAAATATGAGGATTTTTCGTATCTACGTTTTATTATATTCTCTAGATGAAAAAATGCTCGGATTTTCCTGATATTTACGATGTATTAAATTCTTTAGATTTTCCAACTTGTGCACACACAATCCGCCCTTGTTCGACAGCCGAAAGTGGCTGACGAAGAAAGGAGTTAGCAATGTCCACGCGACTGCAGTGTACTGTGAAGTGGACCTATTCTGACACAATACTCATAGCAAATGCGACACTTGCAAACGTATTACGTGAAGTTAGCTAGAGTAGCAGATTTAGTATTACGAGAACTCGTCATCATGAGTCGTAACGTATCTCTTGTAGTGTTACTAACTTATAATTATTAACCGCTGAAGTTTGTTTGTTCCTCACTGTTGCTTTGTAATACATATTTCGATCTTAACTAGAAATCAATCAGTTTTACTTGGAACAATTTTTGGAAGCGTTCAATATATTTGATGGCTTTTGTATGTTGAAGTATGTTAGTCATTGACGCTGCTTGCAGTGATTTTGATGAAAGTTCCGAGACATTCGTCTGTTTTTTGACTTTTCTGGCCTCACTGAAAAAACTTGATACATCCATCACTGGTTGGTGAGAATTAGTTGTACGTAGATGATTGGTGCTTATTATGAGGCATCTTCTTAGAAATAAAGCTAATCTTGATCCTATTTAGTTCAATTCAACTTAAAAGATACAATTACTCTAATTTCTGTTTTATATGCCTCACTTTAGTAGCTTATCTTTTCCAGTTTCGATAAATCAAATGGTTTGTTATAGTCGAGATGATAATTCTACTTTAGGGAAAATCACAGCGCAGAGAAACTTTACTACTAGTAATGCTAGTAATTTCTAGTAAGTAGGCGCTAGCTCTATTGTTAGATAATATAGCTCGTTTATGCAACAGATTTTTGTGAACTGTTAAAACAATGGTAGAAATTTTTCAAACTCTGTATGAAAACGTTAAGATGATTTTTTTCATCCACATATGGAGCCGAATTAAAAGACCTCTACATTCATTAATTATTTCAGGATATTACTGCGTATATTTAATTATTTTATATTCTAGGAATCATGAAATATTCCAACTTAAAATTTCCCATTTACGTTTGTGAATGAATGTGCTTAAGTCATGATGAGTTTTGCACTTGAAATGCATCACAGTTTTTTGAGCGAATAGAGAGTTAGGTGCTGAGCGATACGGAAGGAAGACACGATGGGAGCGTCAGGAAGTGCGGACTGTGGTGCCATGAAGTGACTGTGCGCGGGTGCTGGCCAGTTTCAGCTTTACTTCTCTACGACTGTGAAGGCGTGTTTTTTTTTTGTTCCCGTCCTTAGGAGTTTGAGATGAATTAGGTTTTCTGGGTATTCAGTTCATGGAAATAAAATGGGAATAAAATGAATGAATAAGATATTTTTTTCATACAAACTGGTCAAGTTTCTAGTTGAAATTTTGTTGCATGGCCGAATGAGCCCGAAGTGGATATTTTCAAACCTTACAAAATTGTGAAACAGTTTTTATGTTGGAAGGCGAGACCTAGCAGAGAATCGTGTCTGAAGGTGTGCGTGAAGTACGTGAGGAACTTCACGATTCTTTCACAACGGCACACTTCGGGGACTTCGGTGTTATGTATGAGTTTACTCATCTCAAGTATTTGCTTAGTTTGCATGTTTACGTAGCTTATCTATTAAAGAAAATGTTAAAATTATTTTGCCTTGTACTATTGTAAGGCATTCTAGTTTTGTTCTGATACTTTGAGTACCTGGAAAATTAGCTAGCACTTTGTTGGGTTTGTTTCTGTGAGGCAAAATATACTGGTTGGTAAGTAAAATTCATTAAAACGAACCAAGAACTAATTCTGATGATAATTCAATGAATATTTCCTGTTCGTTGTTTTTTAATGAATCTCCTACCTGGTACCATAAGCACGCTATTCGTTACCAAAATAACTTAACTTCAAGATGACCTTTTCGTGAAGAGTGTAATTTTAATGATTAATTCTCTTCTAATGTGCCTCATCTTCACTCGATTACAGGTAGTGTTGAGGCCTTAAAACCCAAGTAATGACCACTTTCTTATGCGCCAGTCTGGGCAGCGTTTTGCATTGTGGCTGAACTTTCCTAGGCTGAAAATCAGCAATGCCAAGGGCTTCAAGTGGACAAAGTTCAGGCGAGTGCTTTCTTGTTCCCACCCTAAATTGTGGGGCCGCTGCTGGTCTCTTGCTTACTCTTACGAGATTCGAGACTCTCGCAAGAAAAGGAAAAGTTGCCGAACGACTCTTCCTGCATAGCAATCTTGGGTGAAAACGGCGGCCCAGGAAGAGAAAACATCGCTGGGCAGCTAGTGAAAATCGCTGTACTTCGCCGTCGCGTGAAGCCATGCGCTTGTGCTAGCCTTGATGGACTAATTTCGGTTCACTTCCACATCGGCTTATGTTTCAATTCGTGGCAAAGCCCTCACGAGTCACGAGGCGGAACTTGCTCTGTAGAAATTTGAATGTAGGTTTTATTCCTTGAAAAGTTCCATTGTTTCGTTGCTGGGCTTCGGGTTACGATACAGGTGTTCTGATTTAATGCCCTCAAATCAGAAGTTCCTATACACTTAATATTACTTTCGATGCGATGAATTTCTTCAAACCTATAACGCTAAGAATGGGGTGAGTAATATTACACGGAATGGTGTCAAGTTTGATCAAGATTGAACCGTTTTTGAAAGGGTTAAATTTAGTTTTAGTTTGAGTTGCAGTCCGTTTGAATAGGGAATACTGTAACTGTCTGACATAATGCGGTTTGAAATGCAGCTGTTTTAATGTGCATTTTTTAATAATGGGACTAATCCGTGCACATTTAAAGTCTGGAAACATATCATGTTCCAATAGACCACAAAATGATGTACCTACTACTTTTTCTCTATGTTCTTTTATCAGCCTTATGTACTCTTGCTGCTTTAACTATTTACATCTTTAGACAATACAGCTGATGACAGGAGGTTCTGGATGAGATGTAATACCTTAGTTTGTTAAAATTTGTTTTCCTGCATGTAAATTTTGCGTGAAATTAATTCCTAACTGAATTGCTTGGGAGGAGCTATCCAATAAGATAGTTCATTAACCACGGGTTCGACTGAGTTCTATTTCCTACGATTTTCTACACAAATCTTTTATTCTTATTTTTGAGTAAATGCGATCATGGAACTATTTGCAATGCAATTAATTATTTAGCTTTATTGCAAGTTTCACGTCCAAAAATTACTGTAAACTAACATCTAGTGATTCGTGTAACGTTTCTAAAATATCTAAAATCCTCAAGTAAACATGATATATATACCATATTCACGAGCGCAGACATCCCTTCTTTTCCTCTTATAATTTTACAGTGTATGCGAATGAAGCGAAACTTCGTGCGAATTAAGCAAAACCAGCCATTGCGTCCAAACAAAGATCCTATATCGCACATCGCGATTTCTTCGTGTCGTTTCATCAATAATAAGCTGGACTGAAATTTCTCCTAATGATTGCATCGTGACCATACTTCGATTGTATCAGCGATCCCTGGCAATCAATAGTTCCTGAGCTACGATATTGAGCTTATGTCATCAAACCGAAGGAGCTTTTTGAATCGAATTTGTGAGCTGTAGATCTAACGATAGTTGCAGTTCCAAGTCATGTTGTGCATCTATTCATTTTTGATGAGCTAAAAGAATAATTTAGCACAAGTTTATCTTTAACGATATAGCCCCCAGATGTTTTCTTAACTCTTTGAGAAAAGTTTTATTGATTAGTTAATTACTATTATTAATTTTTGAACTTTATTTCCTGCAAGGATTGTGTAATTTTCGGTCTCCACGCAAAATTTCTTCATTTTTCATGCAATACTAGTATTTTCTATATTGGTTCGCTTCGATTTTGTTAACAGATCAGAGTTACAGAATTTGACAGCAAAAGAAACATTTGAATCTTTCGTGCAAAGTACCTGATAAATTATGTGTTTTCTTGTAAAAAATGCTCATTCATGGGTGAGAATTACGATTACCAATTCATCCTGTTATTTTGGTTCTGATCTGAACTAAGTGAATCTCAGAGGTGGTGTGGTGTCAGCTAGCCTGTGTGTGTGTAATGCACTTGCCTGATGCTTTGATGTGATGCACTTCCCCGATGTTTGGCTGTGATGCCTGTGTTCCATGCATGGGTGTGATGCATTTGACCCTTTTCTCTCCTAACGTTTCAAGTATGAGATATTTTAAATAAGTAAATTCTGTATAAGTTCTAACTAATTGAAACACCAACCGTTCGATTTTTTAAGCTTGCATTGATTAAATAAATTTATAAGTACCACCTTATGCGAACTTTAACGTATGCCTCATAACGCACAACTTCTTTCAAAAATATACAAGTTGAGAAAAATGAACTCAATAGAAAGAGAGTTACTCACCCGGTGTTCACACAGCGGACAACCACTCGCTCGGCAGCAGCCAGCTATAGACAGCCCTGATCCCTCCTGCGTTAGCGAAAGTATCGCAGCCGCTGCTTCTGTATCTCGAATGCCCTCGGGGTTCCGGGTTCTTTTCTTGATGATTCTTCTGCACAATTTGAAACTGAGAAACCTGAAAGAATTTTCCAGTGCCTTGGTGCAGTTGCTTCGTTTTTATGCGAGGGAAAGCTTGATCGGAGCGTAAACGTTCTTTCCTAAAAGGAATTTTTTGCGAACTGAGCAGTTCAGGTGGGATTGTATTTCAGCAACCTACTTTCGTATTTTATTTCACACGATCACAATTCGTTTCTCAAGAGGATGTTGTCTGTTTGACTTTGTAGATGAGAAATTGTAGTAAAATAAAATATAATAACCGACGAAATGAAAATAGTTGAAAATAGTGCCCCACGACAAATAATTTATCACATGGCCTTTGACTGAAGAAATGCACGTAACGCCTGCAATGAAAACTTTACTGTAAAATAGCTTATTCTTTGTATCATTTGGAAGTATGTTATGAAAGCTGTGAACCATAAGTAAAAATTAGCTTCTCTTTTTATTGTGTGCGAACTTAACTCATCTGCCTCGTTTGGCACTCAGAGCACGGCGGGAACTAATCGAGTAGCAGCCTTATAGCTAGACTCTTGAGTCTTCATCTGTGTTCATAAAAAACCGTAAGACAGTTCTTTCCTCTCGTCATTTTTGTGGTGTGTGCTCTAGATTCTTTACGTGGTCGTTCACATGAGACAACTCCAGGCTCGGTGTCCGACAAGGAGGTCGTGACCGTCATTCCTGATGCCCTGTTCTCCAGCGCCCTAGGTACTTCAATTTTGTCCGCTAGCCTCCGTAGCTTGATCATCATCTTTGCTGCAGATAATCAGAGGAATTTACAAGGAAAATTCTGAATTTTTCATGCACTAGGTTCAATTGTGGGTTGCTAGAAAGATAGTTACTTATAGACTCAGCTACAAATTTTCATCATAATGAAACTTATTTCATGGGGTTTAAACTCTCGTACACTACCCGAAGATCGCAGTTACATTACTTGTACTCAAATCTCAGTCATAAGGTCTCTGATGTATACGAATACGACAGAAAATATTTTGCGCAACCATGTGTGCTGTGACAATTGCTATTTGATGCAGTTGGATGCATTAGTGAAATTTTGTCTGCCAAATGACTTGTAATTACAATTCTTTATTAAGTTGTTTTATTTTCTGTTCTGACCAAAATATAATCTCAATATTTTTTTATTGATTGTTCTCATAACATTTAAGAACAAATCCACTCCATTACGGAAAGGCAGGACGATTCTATAACTTTCGTGGAATCACTTTATTAGGTAACTACATTTTGCTTTCTTCACGCATGACTACTGTTTTATTTCTGAGTAATCTACGAATTGAGTAGCTTCGATTCATATTTTACAGTTTGTTAGAAGTTGCTCGGGCGACTTTACAGCGTTTGCTTTGGAGATTTACCAACAGCTTGTGAGTTTGTTGAATGTTATGAACTCTTTGGGATGATTTGTAAGCTTTTCCTGCGCTTGCGTTGAGACAAGAGGTGGGTGAGGAGTTCGGTGAGCTGGTGGATAGAATGAGTCATTGCATCAAAAGGCGTGAATTGTATGGCAACATCATTCCCGTTGCCTCCAACGTTGTCGAGGAGGTCCTTGCTTTGGAACCGCTCTGTGATGTGTAACCTGATCACCAAACCCATGATTTGGTTTTGCTTCGAGAGACGGAGCTAGTTAAGGTGTTGCTAAGTCTGTCATGGTCTTCGCTTGCTTAAATGGGGTGAACGATAACGACGAAGTGGGATGTGTGTGATCGTAATGGTAACATTTCGCAATGGGTTTTTGGTGCTAGGGTGCGGCCATTTGGCACTCTTCATGCGCTTGATACCTCATTCATGCCCTTGTTGAGTTGCCAAGGATATTGGCGGCCCGTAGGTGCGGTCTTCGGTAATACAACTATGAAATGGTGTGAACTTTGAGGGTATTTCCTGAGTCACACATCACGCCGGTGCCATGGCTACGAAGGCCATGGGTTGGAATTGCTCGTCCCCGAGGGCGTTCGAGTGTGTTATTCCGAGATGGAGATGTCTCAAAGTCACTTCGTATAAGTCCAAAGAGGTTACTTAATTTTTATCCATGATACTTTAGCAAGAAACAGTTCTAAATTTATACCGTTGAATTGTTCTAATACTCCTCGTTTATTTCGCTTCCTGGTTGGATCTGTTCCACGTTGGCCTTCAAATTTTCGGGTAGGGCCATAAAATTTACTTTTAGTGCAACTTAGAGTCTATGTCGTGAATCCAAACAGCAATTACTGAAACATCAGGAAGAGTTGTTGACAAGAATTCAATTGCTTTAATCTTGACACACCATATTAAATGGCCGTAAAAATTTTAGCTTCATTAAAGCGTGTTGGGTTGCAGCTCGTTAGTGCTCATTTATTCAGTAAATTGATTCCTTCCTCATTCTTGAGACGTATTTAACGTATAAAAAGGCTGATCTTCACTTGTGCACATTGATATATGAAATGGTAGAATGTCTTTAATGGTGCTAATGTCTAAAACATTGGCATAAAAAAGAAACTTATAAAGGCTAGGAAAAAATTCATGTAATTCATAGATTCACGGAATGAAGTTTCGCTACAAGTTAGTTTTCAGTTGGGACTTGATGGTGGGAATAACAGCTAAATGAATTTTTCGTGAGTGGAAAAGAGTAAAATTATGAAGCACAGAACTTGACAAGACAAAACTGAGACACTGTCATCTCTTTAGTGAGTAATTGTATGGGACCACATTAGTTACATTCAGGCACTGGCACGGTAGACGAGCGAGTTTATTCGACCATGAACACGCTTCGTTGTCGCACCTACGGCTGCGTAGCTATGCTACTGTTCTGGTCATTCTGAATCTAGCTAATTCACATTGATTCTAGCTGAACCAAATCCGCACAGTCCGATTACTGTAGATGACCAGTGCAGGGCTGGGAGGCTCATGGTCTCCTTCTTTTCTGCGAAGATAAATCCAGCTCACGTTGTAGGGCAGAATTCGTGACCCCATTAATCATTCGCCTAGCATGACTGTGGGTCAAACTAGGCAGCAGATTTGACCTCGCCCTTAACTGACCGTTTTAATGCCCTGTTAACGGGCCCTCTCTCGCCTCGTACCGCTCTCGTTCGTGCCTCGCTAGGTGCTGCTAAACCATGCATTGTTCTTCTATGGAATACACTTAGTATGTTTTTTTTCCGGCGAAGGCTGAAAACAGTTTGCTTTATTTATGTTTGAATCAGTTTATTATTCTAATCATCAAACTGTATTTTTATTTTCGCCCAAGTTTGGTTTCCATCTAATTTTAATCTAATTTATTGGTATGACTTGAATGTAAAAGAAAATTCCATGAACAGTTTTGGATGAGATGGCAAAGTTATTGTGTATCAATGGCAAAATTACCTTATTTAACTCTCTGCTAATCGTAAGAGGCACTTGAACTTCAATAAACAGCAGCAGCACTAATTTTAATTTCGTTAGTCAACAAACATTGTGCAACTGCCGCTTCTGCAGCCCACTAACGGTTGAGCCACTTTAGATTCCATTCACTTTCAGCAGACATTACAGCACTCTACCTATTGAAAATAGAGTACGTCAACACTTCCTTGATTTGGCACATATCGGTGTTTAATTCGTTCCAAAGATGCGACTGCGTGGCGAGGAGAACTGTTGAGCGACGCACAGTTCTCCTATCATTTTTTAACTAAGTACAAGTGGTCAAGCTTCAGTAAATTTCATCGAATTTGGAAGTCGTTCTTTCGGGCATTGTTGGGAGAAGTTATTGTTTCATCAGTGACTCAGCAGCCCAAGAGTTGATGTATTGGAGACCAGCATGATAGGACCAGTTTACCAAAGGTGTGTGTGTGAGAGCTTTCAAGGCCTGCCACTCTAGCTGGCAGAAGTGCGGCTGCGTGGGAGGACCATTCGACTCCTTTTGACGATCGCTTACTTTTTTTACTGATGTCTGGTGTGCAGATTTTTTGGTTCTTTGTGGATGAAGTTTTATGTCTGATGCTCACATTTTACTCTGCTGATAACGTCTTATGTGTAACTGTTTTAGTTACGTTTTATAAATATTTCTTTCAAGTGCTCTAGCACTATTAACGTGCACCGATGAACTCCGTTATAGCACTCGCTACAATCGTTATAATTGAATCTAAGCAATAAAGAAGAGTGAAAGGAATGAAAAATTTAAAGGTTTTTGTCGCCCGTGCTTTTGGCTTGTATGGTTATGTATCTGACCTGGACTTTGCTTGTGCGTAGAAGTTTACTGCTTCCGACCGTGAAATTAGAGTTAATTAACTATAAAAGAAACAATTGAGACCTCAGGGTTAAAGTAGAAGATATAGATGGTCCAGTGGGATGACCGGACAGCTATCGGTTTGCTGGGGCTTGCTTGTCGACTTCATGTCTTTTATCAGGTGCTTGTCAGTGTGGTTATAATCATGCACTAGATTAGTGCTGTAAATTATGAGATTAGTTTTTTTCAATACCGTCTGCCATAACGTTGTACCTTTAGTCAATCTGCTTTTTTTGTTTCGCCTTGTTTCGTTGGAAATTTGTATGCATTTGGATATCTCAGCCCCACGTACTGCTGTGGTTTCCAATCCTGCATGGCTAAATTGGACATCATATAAAAAGCAATATGAAAACGAGATTTTTAACCCGTGTGAATTGCTGTTACGGGTGCAGTGCAGACGATTATTATGAGTGTTTGCGGCGGCCTGGGAATAGTCCTGTGAAAGTGAACGTGCAATGGTTACGTCACTGACCTCTGCCGCTGCTATCGAGGTATACAGGTGAGCCTGCCTCTGCGCAGCGTGTTTACAGGCTGGCGTGAGGTCCCGTGCGAGGGTCCCAGCAGCAGCATTTGCTTGCATGCTTGATAGAGACATGTCCTTCAAATCCCACGTTGCTAAAACCTGCAACTCAATTCACGGGACTTTAATGTTTTTTAATCGTATAAAAAGTATGCTTGATGAAGAATCTAGACTATTGGCCATCCAATCCCTGGC
>JACJUY010000524.1:0-101638 GCA_014220935.1 Platorchestia sp. MABIK | reverse complement strand
ACGGGTATCCCAATACCAATGTGTCATTCTCAATTAAGGATGCCTTTAGGTTAAGATGTTTTAAAATCCAATGTATCGACGTTTCATGTTTGTACTTTATTGGAAATAAATGTTTTTTCTTTTTCTTTCTTTTGCGATGCTCGTGCGCGCCGCCGAGTGAGCAGCTGGCGCTTCAGTTCATTTCGGGCGGGATCTTTGAGGCTGAAATGTTTCCCGTTGTAGACGACACGAGCATAAGCGCTGCCCATTTCAAATACTGCTTTGCAGATCGCACTGGTAGCTCCACTTATTTATAGTGCACAGTGGAGAATGTTTGCTTCAAAACGTCTCAACTATGATAGAAATCTAAATGTTTTATCGACGGAGATGCTGATAAATTGAGTGTAGTCACATTGAAAAATGTAATTAAAGTTTGTGATCCTTATGAAATTTTACATGATTATTCGTCGGTTGTATTGAGTTATTCCAACGTAATTCATTAATAGTAGCCTTATTTTTTTGTAATTTAACTTTTTAAAAATTGAATTTCATGGGAATCTAAATTTAGGATTTGTTTTATGTACAAAATATTAGTGAAACACCCGTTAATTACATCATGTATCAATTGCACCATTGTTAATTACACCACAAGATGTGATACGCGTGGATATTTTTTCTGTAGTTGAGTAGGTTGGTCAACAATTTCATGAATTTTGGCTCAAGTAATTGTCTAAGATCGACGCTCACCTGTACGGAAGTGACAGCGAGCGGCAGGTCTACTGAATGAGAACGAGAACACCAGGAATGGCCGTCCGTCCTCAGTACGAATTTCCTCACCACCAGTACGAACGCAAAAAATAGGAATATGCATTACGCACTTCTCCACACGAACTCCTCAAATGTGTAACTTTTACCTCAAAGAAACGTGATGTCTTACTTCATCACTAATGCGTACCTCACGTGTAACTCTTGTGTCATGCGCAGTAACATTTCTTGTGGCGTACACCATACGCACCTCGAGCGTTTCTGTAGGTAGTGTTGCCTCAAACGGCAATTAAAGTGTGAACTTTGTGTATACATAATGGCATGGTGTCCTTTTTGCTCCTGTTTTTGAGCCGGAACAATGGAGGAACTTTTGTGCAACCACGTACAGTTTTGGCTAGTGCTCACTGTTGTGGTTGTGGTCATTATTGAGGGAACCTTGTCGTGTGTCGCCAAAAATTACCAAAACTTCACAGATTGTGTTCTGAATCAGCGTGTGTTTCCGTCGTCCTGCACCAAAAACTTCATTTATGCATAATGCGCATCAAAAATATTTTGTTTTTTTGCGATGTTTGAAAATGTAGAAGTCACATTCGAACTCCCGTTCGAGGATACGACTCTCTACCTTTCCTTTCTTGTTTTATTGACAAAACAGAACTTATTCCTACAAAGGCTTGGCTTACTACTAAGAGCAATTAAAAATGCGGAAAGAACCCTCTACGATTAATTATCCTGTTTTCTTCTCTTTATAGACCCATTAAAAGTTTCCTTTATGCCTCACGTTGAATCCGTAAACAAAATCCAAAATACCACTAGCAAAAATTCACAAACTATTGAATTTTGAACATGGGCTACGTTACTCTCATAAGAATATTGACTAAATGTTGCTCCCCATTATAGAGTTACATAGACAACAAAAAATCTCGTTTCCTGATTTCTGTAGATGCACACACAAAATATGGGCTGACCGGGTTTTGTCAACCCAGCAGCTGCACCGAACCGACGCGTCTAGATCAATTGGCAACTTTGCGTGTTTGCTGAGCTAGTGATCATCTCACAGCACCGTGGTTTGCCGTCACTCTTTGTTAGCCAGCATTTCCTCCTGAAGCGCTAAACAGCGCACGTGTTCGTAACACCCTACAAATCTTTGGTCGAGCACGAGTGTACGCCTTCTCGTTTTCCGGTCTCCAGAGACTCTTGATATTCTCTTTTCTCTGGAAGCCATTGTTTACATTTAATTTTTGGGGGCAGTTTATTACTAAAACATGTGATGATGAGAGAGGTTTTTAAAAGTAATGAATTTTCATTGGAATGAAATGTTCTCCTTGTATTCCAAAGCTTCTATCCGGCACCTTCATTTACGTTTTTTTTTGTTACTGTAAGGTCATCTTTTGACACTGCATTCCGAGCAAAATATTTTCATATTTGAAATGAATGAATGTTTCATATTTGCTTCCATCTTTTTTCTATGCTTCCACTACGGTCCATATTTGATATCGGGGTCATGACCGTTATCTAAACAAAACTCATCTCGTTAATGGCACGACTTATTCTGCATAGTTTCATGACTCAATTTGGTGGTGATATTTCATCATTGTCCTATTCACTTACTCATAACTATAAGAAACCCCATAGTATATTTATATTAAAGCTTACGATGTGAGAAATAGTCAGAAATGTAGATTAACAACTGTAAAATTTTGCATATTTAGCTTCAATTGAGTCACTTGTATTCAGCGTATAGTTTTCGCTTATCTCAGTCATTTGTGACAATCCTTCTTTTTGAAAGAACGTTGCTCGCTTTCTACATTGTGTTCACTAATTCGTGCTTGTTGATACGCAGTATCTCATCGCTCTAAATGCGTACATGCTCTGTATACATCCATCTTTTGTTTCAATTAATCGTCATGAGTTGTTAAGGAAAATCGGTCATTAGAATTTATTATTTTGTTCGAATTGTGTGACATATGGACACGAAAGTGTGAGATTTCGATGTGTGAGTGAACATTGCGTGACATTGTTACTTTGTGCTAATTCGTTGTGCTATTCACTCCATTTGATTATTGCCGCTCGTTACTTCAGCCAAATTCCACATCTATCGCTACAAGCAAAAATTTATAATCTGGCAAGAAAATATTGCAGCATTTCTGAGGTATTATAGAAGTGAATAACCATGGACTACTGCTCCCTAACCTTTCTTTTAATTTTGACGTTGTGTATAGAAAGAGAGTTATGTGTGATCCCTACCGAGCTGATGATTCGCACTGAAATGTTAGGGTGACGGCACGGTAGCTCGTGCACTGCAGCTGATGATCCGTACCAAAATGTGATCCCCACTGCATGTGACGCACTGCAGCTGGTGGCCGAGGTCTTTTTTCAGGTATACAGGGATCCTGCTGCAGCTCCCACCATTTGCAGCTGGTGTGTTGGGTCGGCTCTACTTATAGAGTTAAGTGCACTAAGTGAGGCACTCACTCATCTGTCTCTGTTTCTTGCAATTCATTTGACAAATCTCGAAACAACGAATACTTAACTCATCTTAATGCTAGTGTCGTGTCATCGTTTGAATCTTGTTGATGAAAAATAAGCCTGTTTTAAAATGGTAATTTACTGGCACTTTTGCATAGAGCTCTTAGAAACTCCAAATATGAAGTGATCTAGTAAAAAGTGTTTCATTCATTGCAAGGCAGCCGACTCTGGTACAACATCGTGTTCGTGGGGGAAATTTATTTCTTGCTCTTATAAAGCTTTGTGTCCTCACCAGGGCTCTGCAGCTAGTGAAAGTCCCATGCTCAATTTAGCTGGGAATTCTATAAAGGCTTTGTTTTCTTTCTTTTGTACATTGAAAACATTCCTATTGTTTTGATTCATTAGGTGTCTGTCAAACGCCTTCACTTTGGAAGTATCTCAGAACCGAGTGAACATTGTACGTACATTAGCAATCATTTTTAAAGGTCAACACTTATTTGGTATTGCGGCGAACAGGACCTCAAAATTGTATTTCAGCCGATGACAGCTTGGCTTGGTGTTCTTTAGTTAGCTTGCTTATAAACGTGCAGTTCATGCGTTTGTCGGTACAATTGAGTTCCCCAATTATGGGTTGTCAGGGTTGTCCATCAATTTTGTTCTCCATATATAACGTACTAGGCAAGATAAGGAAAAAAGGGGTTAAAAGCAAAAAAAATGACTAAACAAGTGCACGTATTGAATGTCACTTATCGTAAGGAATTTCTCAAATACTTTCTCGCTCCGTGCAATAATGAAATAATGTGTTAAAAATATGACTAAAATTATTTTTATTTCCGTTTAAGCTTAGCTTGCTTCAATTCGTAAAGGGTCGATCATGCAATGTCATATATTCTCACTACTAAATCTGCTGTTTCATCATTTTCAGTTATCTTCAATTTTGAGTAACAGTCGCAAGTTTATCAAAGGAATTTAACATGCATCAATGGATTGCTTATAAAAAAATTTTCAAAATAACTTACGGTTTGTGTTCTGTGTGAAATAACCACAAATAAGGCAATCCAGGAATGATGTATTCCACATTAATGATCTCTGCCACAGTTGGAAAAAATTAATTCAACTATTTAGAAAAATGATTATTTCCCCATAAGTGTTAATACTTGAAGAATAACAGTTTCTTAACGTCTGATCCTATTTCACTGACATTCAAAAATGATAAAAAATTTCTTCGCCGCATAAATTTATTTCATTACATTTTATGTCTCATTCTATACTCTACTTGATTTAATTTTCCCTCCCACTTCAGGCACATACGTATATGTACTTTGATATTGCCTCCAGACAACTGCTATCCAAAGATGACTCAGACAATATATCCTTCATATTTACTCCTTTGTAGTTATTAATATCCGATTATATTTCATTATTAAGGTAAAACAAAATTCAAAACCTGCGACACCTGAAGCGAACAAACTTTTCAAAATGAAGGAAAACTGTCAGTGGGTGCACTTTAATCTGAAATATGAAATAACACAGGTTTTTTGTTTTGTTATAGACGTTCTTTTTTCGTCTCGTTGTGTCTTTTTCACAACAGCTATTACTTATGTGTAAAACTTTTATCATGTTTGATTAATTTCTTTCTATCGTGCTGTTTCTTCCCCAAGGTGTGGAGATATACCTTGGGCTTAGATTTTCCGTTCCCTTAATTTCATATCAAATGAAGCCTTTCTTCGCTTCTCGCTAGCCGCCTTTTTTGTTGTAATAAGGGAGGCTTCAGCTTACTTACAAAAATATTTCTTAAGCTGCACCATTTTTCAATTACAGGACACTTTTTATAACATAACTCTGACCACGTTCGCGACACCTGAACACGTACAACTCTCTGCCGCTCGTGGTTTAGATTGGATGGTTGTTAGTGCACACCCGCTCAGCCGGCCGCGGTGCTTGCACTGTGATTGGCTCTGACGCGCCGCGTGATGATTGCTTTGCTCTTCAATTATTGACGCTTTTGTGGTGCACGCCCGTGCGCTTGCATGAAATTTAAATAATTTTATGATCTTGAAAGTAGACTGTCATCCAGAATAATCATTATATGTGCACATTTTGGAAAACTAACTTGTTTTTAAGTTTATTCTAAATCCAAAAGCGTAGACTAATGGGATTAATGTAAAAATTGCTACAGTTATTGTATCACTGAATATCTTAAAAACCTTGAGAGAATAATTACGAATGTTGAGGAGTGTATTGAAATATTTCTATTGAAATTAAATGGTTTGGCTCAACAAAGACAATGAAAGCATCAAGCATGTTCAAAAAACACATAATTTTATTTAATCACCTTAGATTTAAAACACAAAGATTTTATATGAATAACTGAAATAGGTATGTTGGTGTTTCATTAAACTTCAAGAAAGTGAAAACTGAGAAACTGTTCATTTCACTAAAATTATTATCGAGTCAAAATTGAGTATTTCGTATACGCACATTCACCAACGGTTTAGAATATGAAATCGGTAGCTGAAAATATGAATTCGTCGTGTGAGACTATTTTTTTACGCGTATATCGTATGAGACTCTTTAAACAAATTAATAGCGTAGGAATTATACTAATAATTTGTTTTCGCAATGGCTTTTGAAATATAGAGTTGATGATATATTAGGAATATTGGTTGTCCAAGCGAGGATGCAATTCGAAACAATTCAACGATCCCCTCAACAGTTGATGTAGCTTGATGAGCAGGTGTGGATAGTTAGGTCTCTTTAATTGTGCTCGCAGAGTATGATAGTAAAGTTTTTTATACTTGTGAGTGCATCGATTTTTTGGCATGGATGAGATAGGTTCGAAAAAAAATCCCAATGCTCATAAATTAACGTGACGAATCTAGATGGCACAAACTCGAAGCATTTTTTAAATTTGTATTCTATCCACATTAGAGAGTTACTCGACTGGTTTTCTTTGTATATTAAGGATGCGTCTGCAGGAACCATTAATATCCATGTTGTCGTATACTTCAATTTTTAATCCATCTTTTTTTGCCTATCTATTTACTCAAGTGCTCCCGCTACGTCGAAAAGGACCGTGTCGTTTATGTTGAAGTTACAATTCATTTGTAAAAGATGTTCAACTGCGTATCCTTTCTTCTTTCTATTCCTCCATTTATGTGTAGAGACAACTTTCGGATGAATTTCTATCAATATGAATGAATTGTAATTCAGAGACAGAAATTGGAAGTCATCAAGTGGTGTTCAGGTGTCCACTACACAGGCTGTTGAAGGGATCGGAGAGGCCAGTCATGTAACCAATAAATAACATATCATTTGATCGAGAATTTTCTAACTGATTTATACATTGTTCGTTTGAGGTATTCCTGGCTTTGAGGATACGAATATGGGACTATAATGGGAGACACTTTGTAGAAACTAGCTTCATACTGCCACTGAGGCTATTTATCGTCCTTGCAATTACTGTACCTTGATTTGTCGAAGTCTTTAGGAAAGAGACCCCTTCACGTAGGATTCATCATAATATCGAGGGAAGCGTACTTGTATAGGCAGCACTTGTATGTTGTAAGCCTCCGATTTTCAAACATTTTGCGTGGTCTTAGCGGTACAGTCAGCAGCAAAAATTCTTCTGTTGATTAAGCTACTCGACGTTTGCTATTTTTACTCCCGAAGTCCTAAAGCTTACGTATTTTTAAATGAAACTGGAGCACGTAGCTTCTGGCTACCTGCTGAGCTCTGTATGCATTTGTTCTGGATAAAAAATTTTTATTTAGTTTCTTTTTCATGTAAAGTTTGTTCATAAGACCACTACTGGCAACGTATGGCCAAATTTTACTCACAAAAATTGTAGAATTTTCGCTGGTCAAAATGCCTGTCGACAAGCGTGGTTGAGACGATGTTTGAAATACCGATGGAAGCGGCTCTCACTGAAGTTGATCCGTCTGTCTAAATGCGGCTGTCAGGACCACGGCAAGCCCTGCTGGCCAAAACAAACACAGTACGTCTGTGCCTCATCACAGGAGACGACCAAACCTACTAAGTTGCGTGCGCATGGCAGGCCAGCTGTCCGCAGGCCAGTCTCGACGACGTTATAAAAAATGTGTAAACTGTTCTGATGAGAAACTCTTGAGACAGAGCTGTGGTGGTGCCCTTGGGTGGCCTCATATGGAACTCTGCCGCTGCTACGCCTCTGCTGCAGGACAGGCTATCTGAGTCGCTGATGCTGCTTGCAGACCTGCCATGCTTGCGGGTCTGTTGATGATGCTTGTGTGCCTGCCTGTTGGTAGCGTTTGGAGACCTGTTGGTGGTGTTTGCAGACATGGTGGTGATGCTTGCTGACCTGTTGCTGATGATTATTTTGTTGTGTAGCTTGTGTTCCAGTTAGTAAGGTTTGCAGTCTTGCTGGTGGACGCGTTAGTGATGTTTGGAAACCTGTTGGCAATGATTGTATTTTATTTTGCAGCTTGTGTTCCTGCTGATGATGCTTACATACCTGTTGTGCTGCTTATGATCACGTTGGAGCTCTTGTTACTACAAGTGGTTTAACGCTGTTTCTTCTTTTTTCATCGCTACATTTCTTGCTCCAACTACTGCTTTTTGTAGCTGCTGTTGCTCTTGACGCTGCTCGTGTTGAGGCTCTTGCTGCAGGTCCTTCTTCAAGCTGCTATTTCTCTTGCTCTTCTCGCTGCTTACCTCTTGCTCTAGTCGTTGCTGCTGACGCTGAAGAATCTAGTGTTCGAAACTAATGTAATGGAACACGCGAATCTATTGCCTTCTTGGAGAATTCGTTGCTTAATTTGTCTCTGTTACGCTGACCAGCGTTTTTTTAACTTGCGATTATTCAGCTGAGAAATTTTGGTTCCCTGCTTGAATTGTGAATTTTACCACTTATTAGACATAAATGAGCGACAGTGGCATGTTCCATTTAACAATTCGTCGTGCGTAATTTCGATGTTTTATATTTATTTTAGTTAGAGCTGGTTTTGTTCACATAGCTTATGCTCGACTGAACATCTGTTTTAGTTTGTTCAAATTCACTTAGAACTATCAGCAGAGTATGTCTTTCTGGTCGTAGAATTGAATTTTGTTCAACCCATTGCATTTACGTACCTGCAACATTTTGTGATTAAAAAGTTTTTCGGTGCTCTGTCGACAGACCTCTTAAATAAATTGAAATAGCAATGCAACATCATCAGTCGCCATGCAGGCCAACATTTCTATTTGTTGCTGTTCCCTTAAATTTTTAAGGTCCATTGTAAATTTTCATCGCTGATTTTGCCCGTACAGTACATTCTCTCATTGATCGGGTTCGCCAACTTTTACTTTAGAACTATAAACTTCTTAAATTTGGTTCAACTATCTTCTCTAATTAAAAATGAATTTTTTGACCCGTGTGATTGCGATTTTAAAAATCCAAGCTGATGCTACTTAATGAAAACACGCCCGTTGAAAGTTTAGGTTTACAACCAATTTTTACGTAAAATCTTATTATATAAACTGCAGGGGACTGGGAAGGTGGCTCGTTCTCTAACACCTCAGTCATGGTAACAATATTGTTTGATTTGTAAAGTCCTTAAAATTTGGGGTCTTCTTCACTTTGAAAGCACGATTTTTTTTGGCGTTTAGGCAAGTTTTATTAGTTGTTTTTCATTGTACTTCTGAATTTTGAATCATCTCCTTGCGTGGAATCTTTGCGTGCACTTTAAAATTCTCATTCGCTGATTTCTCCTTCAAAAGAGAAATACATTTACACAGTCCGTGTATCTCGGAAGGCTTGTTTTAAGTTTGTTTGAATTAAGAGCCTTTGATTTCATTGAACTTTGAGAATTATATTAGTTGAAAGGAATTTGCTTCAGCGTTGCAGCCATCCGTTGACAGCTAAAGCCTCAGAATAGCGACGTCACGGCGCACAATGGGCCGGCAGAAGCGAGGAAGAAATGTATCTTTAATACACTCACGTTCTTTTGTGCGACTCTCTGCGAACATGCACGTTTCTGAATGGGTTAAATTCGTTTTTGCACCTTCACTTTATAAAATATGTGTTTTATTCTATCACGTGAGTAGCAATGCAATTCACCTTTAGGGATTGTGGCGATGGTGTTTGCACAGACACAAGATTGTGGAAATGTGTAGATTTGAGGTGGAAGAGAGGGCTTCTTCTTCATCTTTATTCCCGCGGTCCGTATCTTTATGGTGTGGAGGAAAAATTTAGTTAATGTTGTGAGTACGGCTGTAAGTAAAGCTGGAATTTCTGCTCAGGCTAAGCTACCTTTGCTATCCTATCTAATTTGGAAATAGAATCGACAAAAATCACCATAATGTACAATAACAATCCGAAATAATATTTTATAATTGTATATGATGATGTACAATTATATTTTGCCTACATCAAAGTATAATACACCTGCAGTAATAAATAATGCAAATTTTAAGACAACGAGGTTATAACGATTTGCGTGCCCAGATGTTACACGTCTGAATTAGAGAACTTGCAGGTTTGGGCACCGCTTGTGCCGGTGACTACACCGCGTAGATCAGCTTCTGTCCAGGATGTTGAGAGTGACCAGGACCAGAGGTGGGGAAAGTGTACAGGCATCCTCCTGACCAACTGAGTATTGTGATCTATTTCCTAATTGCTGCTCTGTAAATTTTTACGAGTGATTTTATTGACTGTGTAACTCTGTCATCCAATACGCTAACAGTTTGTTTTTAGTACCGTAATGAATCTGTTCTGTATTCCTGTATTCATGACCGTTTCATAGTGAAACAGAAATCGTTTTATTGAAGTGTTATCTACTTTTGTAAATGTAAGTATTTTTGAGACCTCCACATTATGTTCCGTTAGAATTCTGCTGTGGCTGGGAATTTTCGGGCACGAACGCGGCTCTTCTCGGAGTTGCCTAGACTGGCGACCTGCGGATGACCGAAAGCGGCCCTGTGACCCGCAGCGGCGCCTCGCGTGCTGCTCCTAACCTGCACTGGGTCGGTCGGTCGGTCGCTGTGCCGGCCCACCACGCATTTTCTTGGCAAGAGTCAAGTTCATGTAGTACTACGAATATTGATGAGTGGATTGAAAGATTTTTATTCGATTTAAAATGGTCTGACTCTTCAAAGCCAACGAAAACACCAAGCATGTTAAAAGATTTTTCCTCATTCATGTAGTAACACCTTGAGGGCAGAATTGTCTTCTGAATGAAATGCATAAGTTGTTCCAGATAATATGCAGAGGATGAGGAGTTTTCTACAGAAACTATAAAGTGTTCGAGTGGCTCAGATATATCTTTCAAAGACGACAGTTGTTCCAGCTTAAGGTTAAATAGTGGAGTGTGCAGAGCAAGTCTTCTGCACAGTCGGTTGAACGATGCCCGGCATCAGTCTTCATCGATGTCAGTTCTCCAGCAGATTACAGGGAGAGCGCGGTGACAGGGTGCTCGACTGAGGGACTCGCAAAACTCAACGGGAAAGTAGGAATAAACCCCTGTGAAGTCCTTCCTTCGATTTGTTGGTGAAGGTTCAAGTTCTGCAGCTTTTCCCTTCTCTGAGTTCCACAGTAAAAGTTTTGTCATGAGTTTATAACACTAATTCTTCAGATACAAACTTCCTGGAATGAATCAGCTCCCATGAAATGCAAGGTTGTGTGAAATGAGATCGTGAAATATACCCTGAAACGTTATTCTGTTTCTCGTTTGCTACAAAATTGTTCTGCGGGTCTGTCGAGAGTTTAGCTTTCATTTTAAACGATCATCCTGAGATTGATGAACGATTTGTTATCATTTGCGCGTGTGAGTGGTTCATGTATCTTGAGGGTATGGTTCTCGTCTGAGTTGTGAAACATTTTTTCATTGTTTTATTTGCTCAAAGACGAGTGTAAGAAGGGATGGAATAGTAGTGTGACAGCTATTTTTAATAATGTAGTAAAGCTAATGACATTATCTATATCCGCCCTCAGAATATTAGGTTTCTACTTCAGCTGCTACGTAGCCGGTGCTGTATCATGGATATTTTCATCTACGCGCTTGTTTTTTACTAGCGCAATTCGTTAATCAATCAATATTAAAATTAGGTTGATAGTGATCCTTCATTAATCCTATGTGCAAAGATAACAATCCTGCTCCAAGCGTGGTGGAAAAAAACGATGCCTAAATTACGAACCTTGATTATTTTCATAAGATCGAACCAGTTACGCCGTTTGATATGTAGTATACTCAAGTAAATCAGACTTGTTCTACCGTTCAATGACTTCAACACAGCATTAGCTTGTTCTTTACACTAAACAAATGAATTTTTTTCTCTCAAGTGTTCATATCTAGCTGCTCGGTCGGCCAAGCTCCTCCACAGCACCAGAAGGGCAGGTTCATATTTTCCTCATTGCTGTAATTGACTTCGTTTGGCGTCGGTGCGAGTGTGCAATTGCAGCGCTATACGGATGTGTTCTTTGTGCGTCAGTCCCGCGTGTTCGGGGTTACGAAACGCGGCACTGGTTGGTCACAAGAGCACGTTTCTTTGGCGACGTGCTGGCACCGTCTCCGTGTGTTTCCTCGGATCACGTGCTTCCTCGCAGCACGTGGGAACTGCCTTACATTTTTTTAGCGTCAGGCGCTGCACCTTCGCGTGGATATTTTTGTGACGCGCTGCATAGTGCCAGGTACTGAACCTGTACCTGGCCTAAAAGCCTAGACGTGAATCTGCGTACGCCTGAAACGTGTACGCTGTAAACCTGACCGTAAATCTATGATGCGTACTGCAGTATTTCAGGTATTTTACACGCTGACTACGAATTGGGACATATGCTTACCACTAGGTAATTTGTTCATTCATGCTATACATAAATGCATAGCATTTCAATTATTTCACGGCTCTTTTTAAAATAGGTTTTTGCATACATGGTGGGTGAAAAATTATCGTGCAATTATATTTTTCACACTTTTTAGAAACAAAAGATATATTCGAGCAGTAAATTTATGTTTCAAAGTGCTCGAATAACCTAACGTAATCATATGTGGCAACTACGAAAACGTAGTCAGCCAATGTGTAAGGCAACATTGAAATTTATGAAAAGTACTACAGTGTTTTAGTTATTTAAAATGTATTTGATTATAGGGTCCGCGCTGCAGTGTATCCGGTACTGCAAGGAGAAGTGATTCAAATACGCGTTATAGTTCATCACTTCAAAGCAGAATGGCCTTTGAAGCTGAAGTTTGCTACACATTTCAAGCAGGAACTTGCACGAATGGCCATATTTTTTCACACTGCTCTCGATGAGGCAGCCCATAAAGAGCATGAAAAATGAACTTTGGAGTAAATAGACACCAGGAAACCGCTTGCTGGACCAAAGATTCGTGTTCGAACATTACACAAAAGTCTTTGCTGCCTTGATGTTGAAGTTTCGCGACAAGGTACGTTAGTGCAGCCAGACCTGCCATCGCTGCGCAGACCACATAGCATGGGCCTGATGCAGCCCAACAAGACATGTCCTTGCGTCACCGCATCGAGGTGTTCTCGAGGTCCAGGTGCCGCTGAACTTGTGCGAGTCGAATGGGCGTGAGCTGTTAAGGAATCCATATAAGGAAAATCAAAAATGACGTCCATGGAAAGCAATACAAATGCAGACTCACTGAGAAAGGGCGTAGGAAGAGAAAGAAGGCCTTACGATTGTCTGTGTTGTCGTATGGTGCTCACTGATAGAATTTATGTACATAAGAATGCGACAAATGTTGTTTATCGTAATTCATCAAAAGGTTAACAGCTACTGGAAATTGGCTTCCAAACATTATTGCCACGAAGACTAAACGCGTTCGAAAGATACAGTTCCGAATGAGAGCCTGATTTCTTCGAGGATATGCTTTGTTAGAGCATATCCTTCGTTAAGACTCAGCGATATTTTATGTTGTTATTTCAAATGAAATTTGAATAAAAATAAAAACATCACGATCCAAAAATGAGTTGAATTTACTAAATTAATATTTTTTAAATCTGGAAGTTCGCAGATACTGTGGTCATCACTGAGATAGGCCTTGAGCAGTTTAGGTTTTCTCTGAAATTCAACTTTTAAAACATATTGGTTAATCGTACGGGTTGTCGATCAATTGTCTCGCTTTATTCATACACGCGGGCAAACGCTGACGAAGGGCAGTACCGTAACTTCTAGGGCCTCTCAGCAGCGAGCACTTAATTCACGTGGTGCGCAAAGTTCCTGTTCGCACGACATCGCATTTTTATCTACTGGGCGACGTGTTTTGACAAAGTTTTACGTTCAATGATCGTGCCTAAATTAGCGGAGTGACGTGACTCAGCGTGCGTGTGTAGCCTTCCCCGAGACTCCAAGTTCTCCCGGCGATCGACCACACAATTTGTGTTAACCGTCAAGTCGAGCCTCGATTCGCTCTGGTCTGATGGAAAGCCCGAGCCATCGGTGCAATAATGACTGTAATTGAGGGTGTTGTGACCGCGCTTGAATGGCAACTGCCGCTGCCTCTTTAGTCAACTATCGCACGTCGTTCAATTTATCTTTCGTTCGTTGCTTGGAGCGTCTCTGCCAATGTATGTTTCAGAGCCCTCAAAACGAAATTGCGCTTTGTGATCACTTAGCCCCTTGTAAGGGCTTATATCTGGGCTCTTTAATATTTTATCCTTGCACTTGTGGTTGTCTTTTAACACCGTAACATTTTACGTCGACTTTCTTGTGCAATCGTCTTCCGTTTTCTGCTTTCGCTGACTCCTCGTCTTTCTTTATTCTTGAAGTTGCACGATGCACGTTGAGTAGTGGACACTTTTGTGTGCTGCCATCTTTACCTTGAGCTCAAAAATATAGCTCGCTATTTCAAATGGCACGCTTTACAAACTTTGCTTTGGGTTTGTTTGCTTTGCACTCGTCGTTGTGCCAGTTTTTCCTTCGCGTTTCTGCATCGATCGTTTTAAACGATGCTATCTTAATGTAAAACTTGCCGTGCTTGGTGCGGAATAAACCATTTACAGAAAAGAGCCCTTGCAAGATCTGACTGACCTTAAAGTGAGCTCTCGCTCAAGGCAGGCTTCGTGTGCCAGCCCTGGATTGCATGGCGCACTTGAGGATGTATGGAGAGACCAGCGAAAGTGGGAGTGTCGGTCACCAGCCATGTTAGGCTGTTCGGGTATGAGGAGTGGAGTCACTCTCTATCAGCATAAATCTGACGTGCCTAACACGTTAACTGCGTTTGCGCGGTGGCTACGGTCGGTTTGGTTAGATTGGAGATGGCAAAATTAAAAAAGTCGTCTTTATACTGCTTGATTACATTTTTATCCTTTCTAAGAAACGGGGAAAATTTAATTGCAAGATAACATTTTAATTTGCACGCCATGGTCTAATGTAAACAAATTTGGTCTAGTAATTGAAATCCTATTCATTGATCCTGTTATGTAAATGAGCAATTTACTAGTGGCAAAACGTCGTCAACGTGTAAAGTTATGTTCTGTGCTAGAGTTAAATTTACACGGTCGTCTAGTGCTTCGTTTTACTTTTTTATGCAATGCACGTTTTGTTTTGCCTCTTTGTTGTGGTCCAGTTTTGCGATACCTTTGAAAACCTTGGGAGCGAGGGAGCTGATATGCCTCTACTTACGTAATAACTGCATTCTCACGAGCCACCTTCTGATAGGGGCTGAATTCGGCAATTTCACTTCTTACAGGCTTATTTAATGCCAGTGCCTCCAATATTCCATTTTTTTGCCGTGTGCCTTACAAGTTAAGAGTGGCTGGTTAAACTCAAGTTCAATATTCAACTTAAATTATATTAAATTAAATTTCAGTAAATAATTTAGATAATAAAACAATAAATGAATCATACTTTTATTTAATTTTGATTAGCTACTTTTTAAAATTGAAAATAGGACTACTGGTTGGTTACCTGCAAAATGGAAATCTCCTCAGTGACCACCAGTGGGTCAAGCTGCAGTTCACGTGTTAACCATGTTATTGTTCATGTGCGTTGGTCTCTCCCATTTTTTTCCCTAGCGTACGCCTCGCCCAACTAGTTTTCCCCTCGTCTATTAAATTTTGTTCAGTACCGAAATAATTTCATTTTTGCTGTGTGTGTGCCTCATTCATTCAATTTTGTTATCGTGCACATCAGCCCTCTTTTTACGATTGCCTTCTGTAAAAAGGAGATATTTCATGATGCACCATTTCTAGGCAGAGTTTCTCGCTTATTTCTCGTTGAATTTGTTTGCGTGACATTTTCCTCAATTAACTGTTGGTGAAGGCAGACAATTAAGATAACACTGTGCTGTTATCCTGAATATTTCAAGCGGTATTTTTCCAATAAATCTTTCAAAAAATAGGAAGTGTTCGGAAATTTTTAAATGTCTTTTAGTTTATGGAAGGGATTTTTTCAAGTGATCTCCACGTACAGTTTCAGTTCAATTTTTTCAATATCTAGGTTTTTCTTTGGTCTGTTTAAGGTTATTTTGCTTCAACGTATACCATATAATAGTTTGAAATTATATCCTGTTTCTCCACTCAAAATACGCTGCAATGTTGAAAGTTCAGGCCTAAGTCAGCTGCTACTCTGTTGAGCAATTTACGCACAATTTTTTTCGTTGAACGAACACGAGAATAATTTGAGGGCGACCTCGAAACCACGCGAGTTTCCTTGAGCTTTCTTGTCGTGGTTCATTGGAGCAGCAGCGGCAGCGGGCCCCGCTATGCACATCTACGTGGCACGAGTCTCTCTCCCACCCAGCTTCGTAGTTCAGTTTCACTGCACCTCGACTGGACGTGCTGCTGGAGCCCAATGTCTGTAGTAATCAATGTGCATAGGCTTTGAGGGGACTGAGAAGCCTATACTTTTCTACGTGGTAAATTTTTATTCAATTGGTTTTCAGAGACTCTTCGAGAATTTTGAAAAATTGTGAGCTATTCTTTCATTGTACTAAAATCAAGCTATAATGAAGGTAAGCGATATGAAAATAGTTGATAATTTTATAAAATTAGCTTGCATTCATAATGTTGGGGTAATTTTATTGATAGTTTGGTCATGAAAAATATAAAATGCTGGAAAAATATCTGAAGACAATGAGGAACTAGCGTGTCGATGATGACGGTCACAATGTTCGATGACGATGGAAATCATTTAATTAAGTTGGTTATTACATAAAATTCCATTCACTACCTCTCAAATTTTCTCCGATACACGCAGACTAAAAAAAATCATTCATCTAATAATATTTGTGTTAAATATTTGTATACTCGTGAAGTATTGAAACCTGTGTCACAGATACGCTTATTAAATGCTTTCGCTGCAGAAGATGGAAGTTTCGTTGTTTAGATTCGTGCTATTATTTCCTCATTTAATACTGAAAGCGTGATGCAATATGTACAAACAAACACAAGAAACTCAACGCCTCTTATTATACGACTAGCAGGAACCGTGGAAATTTCACGGTAAATAATGTCGCACCCAGTTTGCTGAATCCGTGAACATATTCACGGTTATACTTCCAACTTGAGAAGCCGACCGTATCCTAACCCAACGTGATGTACGTAAACGTAACCCATTATTTATTAACTTAAATTACTATGTCTTCATTGTAAGATCTAAGTTAACCCTTTCTTACTCAACCAATACCACCAGAACCTGGTTTAATCTTCCCTAACAAAACTTATCCTAACCTAGCCAAACCTAATCTTAAATTCTGGTTTATCCTTACTTACCTAACCTATCCTAATGTAATCTATTCTAACTTGACTTGTACTAACGTAGTCTATCCTAATCCAACCTATCCTAATCTAGCATGCCCTATCACATCAATACTTATCCTAGTCTATCCTAGCCAAGGAAGTTGGATTCAGCCTTCTTGATGCTAGCCTAACTTATCTTAACGCATCCAGCTGGATGATAATTTCTTATTTACCAAACGATAGTAGACTCTGTAATGACGGTCATCCGAACCCACGAAACAGAAGTAGAATTATTATATACACAGATATTGATTATAATGAAACCCAAGCGTCCTATTCTCAACCTAATATTGTATTTTAATCTATTTGCAAATGACTATCCTCGTGACGAATGTACGTTAATGAAAAATTTTAGGGTAAGTTATGTTATTTTTTCCGTAACCACATATGTTTCTAAAAAATTCTAACTGTTATTCTTTGTTTCGAGAAGCTAATAATGTTATGGTGCGCTTACTCTATTTGTCATTATGCCTTTATTAATGATGTGTATTTTATACACTCGAGTGCATTCATGAGAATGTAAGAGAATTGCACGCTTCATCCACACGTGATTCTTTCTTGATGGCTTCATAGCACATCCAGAGTATACAATATTAGGTCAATAAGTGTGATGAACTCATGAAACATTTAGTCGATGTGAGTATAGTTTTTAATATTCACTAAAACAGGTTGCTCATAGTAGCTTGGTTAATTGCAAGAGAAACAGAGTATTGTCGGTATTATCTATTGTGAAATTCAAGTTAAATTTCGTGCAACGTTGATTCCACTTCTACGCTGGTCAGACATACCATCAATAGCCTTCGAATTCTTGCACTGTTCACGTGTTCAGTTTAGCTTGACTGATTCAGCGAAGGTTGCAGCTCAGCAGCAAGTCATCATAGCAAGTTTTAGAACTACACAGAATATTCCCATATTCTTGCTATGTAGATAATGTCTTGTTAGGGAGTTATTGTTTCATCCGATTTGCCAGTCTCGTCCCGCACGCGTGCAATGTCAGTTTGGTATGTTCCTGTTCATACTTAGTGCGATCTGAACACATGTATGCGCTTTAGACAGCATTTTAAAGCCATCTGACTTTGTTGGGGCGAAATCAATCTTACGTCTGTACTCTGAACTTTTTTTAATTTTCCACTTAATCTCTATTTTTCCACAAAGCTTTCTATTCCTCCGATTCGTAGTTGAAGAGAGTGGTATAACCAACAAGACTCAAGTTCAATTGAGATCAACATTGAATTCTCCATAGATCAACGTTGAATTCTTCATAGATCAACGTTGAATATTTTGTTCTATACTTAAATATTTGTGTTCTTACACTCTGCTGGCTTACAGTTACAAACCATTTTCTAATTTCTGATCATATCGTTGGGTAAAGGAATGTTGTCAAATTAATTTAAACTGGTCCTACACTCGTCAGGCAGCTCGCCGACCTTCACTGCGCTAAAGTAACTTAGGACAACATGCCACAATTTAACGTCACCATGAAACTTTACGTGTGCATAATTCCACAATTTAACGTCACCATGAAACTTTACGTGTGCATAATTCCACAATTTAACATTACCATGAAACTTTACGTGTGCATAATTCCACAATTTAACGTTACCATGAAACTTTACGTGTGCATAATTCCACAATTTAACGTCACCATGAAACTTTACGTGTGCATAATTCCACAATTTAACGTCACCATGAAACTTTACGTGTGCATAATTCCACAATTTAACGTCACCATGAAACTTTACGTATGCTATGTCTGCCTGAGATCACTTATGATCAGTTCGCTGTTTCTCTTAAGTGTACTTGTAAAAACATTACTTATGTGATAATGTGGAATATTGTTGTCAGGGTTGAAAGTTCGCACATTGCTGTTATTTCATGACATCATCTGTTGTGGTTCATACGGTGTTAAATTTTGCTCAACGGGAACAGAGTTATTAGTTTTACTGACAAGACATACTACATACCTACATCAGAATCATGTCTGAACGGAATTAGCAAACTTAAAATAGTGTGAATATAAATGTGAACCAACTCGTGTTTTCATTTAGGTTTTCCTCCCTTTGTCTTAACATTTACAGTACTGCACCGTACGCGTGTATTACTCTGCATACCGGAAGACATAAGATGCAACAAGTCGTGCGTTACAGTTGTTCAACGTAGACGTGATCTCACGTCTAATATGTGGGGAAATAACAAGCAAAGACAATACGGTAATTACAGTGTATGATATACGGTATGTAACTGTGCACGGTGTGCATCGCGCATCTCCCAACGATCATAATGAGGTCGGGAGATTCCCAAAGCAGGTGCAGCTGACCGAGTGACGGCTAGCGTTAACACTTGAAGTCCTTGGCGAGCGATACATGCGTGGTAATGAATAATCGCCTGTCAATAAATTTTGATAAATCTTGAGAAACTACTATAAGGTTCACAAGCTTAGGGGACGCATCTCAAGTTGAAGACAATTTTGGAATTATGCGATATTGATTGGTGATTGCTCTCGTGTTCCTTTACGTTGAAGAAAATTTACGAACTCTGTGGAATTTCGCTTGTTATTCTCGTGTTTGTCATAAACATAAAGTGAATTCTTCGAATGCAATGGTTTCAACATTTTTGATGAATTTGTGAAGAAATAAATTTGGCGCACTTTAATTCGTTCTAGTGTTCCGTCTTATTTGAAGTAATTTAACTCCTGGGTCTTAATTTTTCTTCCTCGTTGTTATTTTTCTCATTTTTTTGTCGTAGCATTGACCCAAAAGGCATCAAAAGAAAACTAAAACATCTGCATTGAAGTAATGGCATAACTACAGCATATCAAACCTAATAGTTAACGCTAATGATGGAGTTAATTCGGAGGTCGACTCATGGGTACAGAGAAGAGTGGATGTAGTTGTGTGGAGGGTGTAATTGTGCTTGGAGAGGATCTCCCTGTTTACCTGGGCGACACGTTCGCGAGGTTAGAACAAAGATGTTAACTTAATATTACTCTGACGTTCGCAATTTGTGTAATGACGCTCAGTAATCTCTCCCCTCGCGTTATTTTGGCGTGGCACGCGGAAGGAGATAACGTCATCTTTGGCGCAACGTTCCTCTCTGTAATGAAGAAGAAAATTTAAAATCTCTCATTATTATCCCAGCCTTGGCTTTTGCAGCTATTTATTTGCGCGTTTTGATATTTGCAATTCGTGTTTCTGGTTTCCCATGCCATTGAATTTTTACTGTCTTAACTTTTTGTTACAATCAATGAACGAATACCTTTTTTAGCGCTGACGGTCCATGCGATTGTGTGTTGTCTATATATATTACAGAATTTAAGGATAATTTTTGTATGTTCATGAAGTTGTTTGAAATTTCAATTAAAACATGTGAGAGATGTTTAAAAAATCTCGTTACAAGTTGTGAAAGTTTAACAACAGAATTTTTAAAATTTTTGATGAGTACAGTCATTTATTTACCTGATTTTGACCAACAGTTCTAAATTTTAATACGATCATTCGGGTGTTCCCATGAAGAATACTCGTGAAGAAATAAATGTCATAATTGTTATAACTTGATGTTGAACGAATGTACTATCAAGTCTACTCAGAAACCTATGTTTTCGAGACTACTCAGAATGCGGTGATCTTATTGCTTTATCACGCATCACCTTTGCTTTCATTTATCGCTGTAACATTTGAATAGTACAGGCCCAAGCTTTAATTTTTCAGGTGTTTATAAATTTTTATGTTAAATATATTTTTTAGTCTATCTTTCATTCGAAGCTTATGCGCAAAAATAATTGCGTGGTATTCGATAGTATTTCGAAATTAATTCAAGGTCTTTAGATTAGAGATATGTCATTTGAAATAATATTCACTGAAGTTTTTTCTTTTTCAAGTATTTCGAGTAGAATATTTTACATAAGTTAACTCGATAAACATAATTTACAAAAAAGTTTCACTTTAACATCACAGCATTGCAGTCCAGCTTGTTTTTTATGTTTAACTGCTTTTAAGGAGTAAAACAAATTGTATTCATAGGGATAGTTTGCTGGGCTCAACACTCTTCATTCAGCTAGGATATCTGTCATGTGTATAGGCGAACATGGGATGAATATGCCTTGAAGTTTCCAATGTTTCTGCTTTGCGGATTTGAGGTGCAATGGATGAGTAGCACGCGAAGTTTTTAGTGATGACAAAACGAGATACAGATGTATTACGGCAAAGACTATGCCATGCTTAGCTAAAATAAGTCGTTAATAGCGACAGATATCAATCCGTATTTTCATTATTTCACTGCTAGGATACAATGCAATGGGAAGTGATTATGTTTATACTTTTGTCCACCTTCACTGCTAAATAGCTTCTCGAATGTTGAATGCCGTTTCAAATAATTTTTCAGAGCAGATCAAGCCCAGTTTTAATTCTTCCTAATGCAGATATTGGGAACAATTGCCCTAAAGAATTCCACCATAGTAAAATTAACTATTTAAATTCTTTCTTGTGCTCTTTCTTTATGAGAAAATTTTTTTTAAATTTTATTTGAACTGTATCAAAACCCGATTTATCCTTAAAATGCATTGCGTTTATTCAAAATATTGAAAAACGCTGCAACTATTGCTTATTCGTAAACCTGAAAAGAAGTTAGTTTACGGAGCACAATAAACTCCGGCCTAATTTACTCTGATAGTTCAGTTGTCTATCAAGCCATTTGGTACGTATAATTAGAAAAGATATGAAAAAGTTATCCTCGTTTACTGTCTGCGCATCACCATGCGTGAGTATCGTTCTCCTACAATGCACCTTCTTTGGAAATCATGCCTCGGACAATGGCACTGGCGAGCCCTTAATGGTGCCCTACAGGGATTAGCGGCCAGGTCTTTCTGCGCTAAGACCTGAATTTGCGGAGCCTTTTGAAGCTCTTTCGTCACGATTGTCGTAGCTTGATAGAGCTCTTCTGAGAATTTTATTTTCGATAAGCCCGAAGTAAAAGATTTATTTCCATCGTTGTAGAGGTATTTGTCCGATGGTTTTGTTGACAAAAGTTTTGAAATCTTCTCCTCGGAAAACATAATGTCTATGAAATGATCCTCTATTACAATGAACTGCTTTCGCGAGTGTGATAAGGAGAATTATTAATTGTATACACCAAATTTATTAAGCACCGAAAATGCCTCATTCCTATCACAAGAGAGCTCTCGCGATGACAGGCTGACGTAGTTGAGTTATTGGCTTCTCTGAAATTGTGCTCTGTGACTCGTTATTTGAGTGGAAGATGTCTTATAAAGAGAATCATGCAAGCTGAAGTACGTAGATGAGATTCGGATTTTTAATTAAACTTTATTGAACGGTTTTGCGACAGTACTTGCAGTAACTTCGGAATAGTTTATTGAAACTTCTTTTATTCATTAATTACGATCCAATGTATGTAACGTGAAATATACCTACTTTATATTCAATAGTTTGAAGCCGGCCGATATTTTCATTTTATTTCGGAGGCACTAGATTGAGAACTTTTACGTATTAGAATTCCTCAATTATTTCGGGGATATTTATATAACCAGCGTTGAATCAAATTTAAATCTGATCATTATTTGCAGCATGTAGTCTGAGAACGAATTTTGAAATTTTTATCTTTTTAAAATATCTTGAGTCTCATCGATGTCAAATGCATTAGTATTTCATGTTGAAACGCATGTCAATTCAACTGCACGAGTGTGCGTTGCAGGTCACCCAACAGCAAGTACACCGACTGCGAACTTGTCAGTCGCTAGTTTGCAAGCTGCAAGCGTCCATTTTGCATTCAATTCCAGCTGCGGGTCAATCAGCTGCAGTGTACCAGGCTTTTGCAGACATCCCAAAGGTCAGTAGGAGGGAAAAAGGAGGGCAGAGGAGGAGGAGGAGGAGGGGAACAACAGCCACCCTCTGAGCGTGCCATGACATTCAGGTGTGGGCGTGCCAGCACTACTGCGCCTTCTACAGCGTGGTCTGTGTGCCATGTCTTAGCCTGCCGTCTTCCTTCCACCCTGCACTGTGTCATGACAAGCAGGGAATGTTTTTTATACGGAGCGTCGCTCTTCCCAACTAACATCGTCTCTCAATCTAGCGCTCGTATCTACCTACACTCTTAAGAAGCTCTCAGTTACTGTATGTCACGAACTTCAGTTAAGGTCCAGGCTCAATGGTGTCTTATTTAGGATTTTGTTGAATTTTGAGTGTTCCTAACGTACATCGTACAGACCTCTGCTCGGCAATAGGTCAAGTTGATCAACATATGCAACGAAAAACCATGAATTATGTGATTGTATGCTTACTTCAACAGCAATCGTCGTTTTTGAGGTAACACATGATCTCATAGTTGAAGTTTGGGCGTTACATTTGATTCAAATGAATGTGCAATTATTGAACAGAATCATACGTGAAGGACGTTTGAAGCAGCCAGTATTTGGCTATGTTCTTTAACTACATTAACAAAAGCAGTTAATCTATACTAACAATAACACACACGCTTGCGGTATTCTCCAAAATTCATTTCTGGCCATTCGATTCCGAGGTTGTGACGCTGAACCACGCCTCTTCATGAGTTCTTGCGTACATTACATTTGTATTTACGCTGGCAAGCGCAGCGCCCGGTGGGATAATCTAGCCATGTCTTCTTTAGTTCCATAATACATCGAGTGTATAGGAATAGGAGAAATGCAATTTATCAAGCTCTTCAGCCATACTTTGAAGACAAGACTGTAATTCCCTTCCATGCTACCATTTTGCATTTCTACAGTTTAGTCTTGCTTGATAAGGATTTTGAGGTCTGCCGAGTTAATTTTGTGCCAAAGCATACACTACACATACGAAACTTCCTACTTTGACTCGCTCCGAACGCGCTTGTAAGAGACCTATAATTTCAAACAGAAATGGTATTTTGAAAATTTTATCCTCTGTAGATCATCGTCGATCCTAATTGTAGGAGCACGAAGAAGCTGTTTTCGAAACATGAGGATATTCAAAAAAGTGAATTGAGCTTTCTGCCCCAGGGAAGGTCAAGGGGAACTGAGTGGGTATTTGATGGTTCGATTCCAACATGATATGCGTTGTGGGGTAAAACTTACGATAAAACTTACGTCCTAGAGAATAGCTCAATCTTCTGAATTTACCTCCGGTGGTTTCGTGATGTTTCAATTACTGCCCACAATTTTTGAAACACGACCTTTAAATGGCACTAGGAAATATGACATTATTTCTGAACTCACAGATTGGTGCGTTACTGGATTTCAGGAACTTCATGGCCTCATTTCAGATTACAATATTTTGTTCACCAACAACGTCATCATTGATGGCTGCTTGGGTCTGATAAAAAGTGGTGTTCACTTCATGAGTGAAGTGCTGAGGCACGTGGCATTTAAATGACGTAGTTCAGCCTACGGAGTGTGTGGTCTTGCGGTGTATGCCGCTGTGCAAATCTTGCGTACCCTTTGCGTCGCCAAAATGAATTCATGGAAATGGAGTCCTATATTATCGTACATTAAATGCTCGCGGACAACCGAAGTTGTGTGTTACAATTTTCCGCTGCGCACTACTCGTTTGATGGTTTTGCGTTGATTCCAAATGCTTGCACAGATTATATGCGTATTTTTTTACTGTCCAATATATATTTATCTTTATTGTAACAATTTTTTTTTCTTCTCGCTTCGACGGAATCGCTCTACATTATAAAGTGTGATGAATTATTGAAATTCAACTATTAGAAAATCAAAAACTATGAATGTTCTTACTGTTATAACATGGTAACTGTCTGTTCTGTTAATTGTGAAGTTTTTTATCGTCAAGTTATGACTGTTATTAATTTTGAATTTTAAAGTAAAATGAAGTGATTTCTTTACACACATTAGCTACATAATTAGAAACTTCAAATGACTTAATTTCTTCGTATGTGGTAGTTTCACCCTCTTAACTGATATTGAGTTAATTTAGTTCATTATTGATAAAAAATTATCATTTACCTATCACATGAGGTTTTAGAACAGATCTCTTATTTTCTGAGTTACTTATGAAATTCACACAGCATTGGACGTTCGTTGACGCAGTGGGAACAGATTTTTACGAACTTTCCTGTAAAGTAATATAAGTAGAAGCGAACACTTTACTTCATTTCAGTGATAAAGCTTGTGCAAAATCTAGGAATAAATTAGACCCTAAAATACTGTTCATTTCCAAGCCCACAATCAGTCCTATCCCAAATTTAACGCTGCAAAGTGGCACAGGTATATGAATCAAGCACAAGCCTTCTCATAGCAGATGATGGGAACAATAATTCATCCATCACGCTCGCCCAAGGCGTACCTCCTCCCAGCGTCGCGCTCTAGGCGAGCACGGAACGCAGGTTCAAGGCGATGCTGGGCCCCAACAGCGTATTTCCCTATGTTTTGTTCCCGTATTTTGTTGTCCCTGGGCCTTATTTTCTCGTGGTATGGGCGGGCTGCGAATGCCGTCACTCATTGGAAAATTACAGCCCGCACGATACTCGACGACGTGCATTAAAGACTGCAGTGTTTCTTCTCGTTTGATGCAGTGGGTGGATATAATAACTCATTTAATTAGGGTTGTAGAAGACCGATACGAGTTCAGCTTTTTGCAGGGGTGTTTTAAGTACGAAAACGATTTTTTGGCAGATTGTTTCTTCCTGATTGAATTTGGGATTTTTTTCTAGTGTAATTAAGGAACCCAATCTTTAGATTTAGGAATTTCGAGTGATCATGTTAAAAATGAGTTTTTCCATTTAATCATTTATTTTACAATAATGTAATAAACCAGTATTTTCTTTTAATGACAGTTATCAATTGAAGAAAAACATTTTTCACTAGATCCAGTTGTAAAATTACCATTTAAAAGTCTAAAGTAGCATACCGTTTCATGAGTCTCGCGTAATATATCATGGAAATTTAACGTTCTTCTATGAAAATCATAGTTCTTGTTTAACGATCATCACACTCAGCGTTCTTCGAGAGAAGTGTAGGATTTCTGACCTCAACTCAGAAAACACACAGATAATGTTTATTGGCGAATGAGCTCTCCCAATGCAGTGGTAACCAAAACTTCCCTCGCCAGTACTAACAGCATTTGTTTTAGGCTCTGCATTTTAATTAGGTGGACCTCATCTTCCATCTTCTCGAATTCTATTCGGCTCTGTCTTCTTGGAGGGGGCCAACCAAAGTACCGCACAACCGACCTCCATTACAGAGATGTTATGAGTCGCAGCCAAGTAGCTGCTCGAGTGCTTGTTTCATACCACGGTGTGCTGTGTTTCATACCCACGCGCCTGGTGTGTGAAGCGTGTAGAGTGCCCTACCCGCTTCATCACGGCCGCTTTCCTTTGTATGCTTCAATGGGTGCTGCTGCCCCTGCTGCGGGTCGCGCGACGGCTGAACTGCTACCAGCGTGAGTTGCGATTTGTGATACCTGAGTCACGCTTTCTCTGCCCGATATCCAGCCTGGTGGAACTGATCGTGCGCTGTTGTCGCACTTAGACGAGAAGTACTGTCTTGTGCCTGTATAAGAGGTACGCTCTCGTGTCCGTATTAACGTACTATTTTTACACGTATTAGATGTATTGCCTCGTGCCCACATATTAGAAGGTGTTGTTTTGTACTTGCGCTAGAGGGACTGTGCTAGTAGCACTGTTTTGTCCGTGTGCCACGTGTGCAGTCTCATTCCTGTACAATAAGCAATGTCGTACAGCAATTAATAACTCCCTAATGGTCGTAGGGTGGTTCCGTATAGCATCATCATTTGGGTTTACTTTTTTGTGATCATCGCACTTAATTCATCGAATTACTTTGTTCTAGTCAATTTCCTCACGAGGAATACCAATGAATTTGCAGATGCAAGTCGAGGTTAGACCTACTCTGCAGACATGACCGCACCGCGAAACGCGGTCACCTAAAAAAGCTCCCGCCCTACCGACGCCTTCTATGGGCGCACGTGACCATTTCTACGTGAGGTGTAGGATTTTTCTTACTAATCGCTACAGAATACTACGAAAATGTGGCAACTTTCTAGCTATGGTCCAAGAGTTAGCTAGAATTTATTCATTGATCATCGAACTTTAACTTGACTAGTGTTGTGATTTGATTGTAAGTTTTCTGTCTGTATTGTTTCCTTGGTTTTTCGAATTCATGGTATCGGAAATTCTTCAGAACTGTTGAGTGGCGAAAGCTGAGCACGAATTTAATTCGTAGAAAACATGGAAACAATATTCCAATATGTATATTTTTACTTCGTATAGTGGGCGTCTATGCATAAAGATCGTCTTCTTATGACACGAGTTCAATAATATTTAAGAATATCATTACCGCACAAACGTATCCAAGCTATGAGATACGTGCGCTCAATTAACGAACTATGAGATGTTTTATTACATTTATTCACATTCCTATTTTTCGATATGGAACTACAAATAAGTGGAAATAACTCAGTGAAAACTATTTTCTTTTGAATTCTAATGGAGCAAAGACCACGACTATAATATTTTATACGAATCTCACGTGCTTGTAAGCTTCAGGAACTCGTTCGTAAAAACATGGCAATTCATGTCATAAGTGGTTCTCATTAACAATCCTCGATTCTATACAACGGCAATAGTCGGGGTAATTATCCCTGTGTTGTTACAAGCTGCCAGCTGTTCGGTTTGGTTTACGTAACGGCCGACCTGAATCTGGCGGTGGCACGTCGTGAAACAGCCCCCACACGCTCCCTCAATCATTTATTTCCTCGGTACTTTGGTCTGCCTGTGTGTGCCTTGGTCTTGTTTGCGCCTGGCACTAACGGTTCTTCTCTTGGGAATTGCATAGCTCATATTTTTGTATCGGTGTTGGTAATTTGTGCATTGCTTGCGAATTTAGCTGGCAGCAATTGTAAAACCTGTACTTGAATGCTGCGCTTTTATATTTGCTGACCGTATGGAGGCTAAGAAGCTTAGAAATATTTCTCGTTTTACTTTTTGATTCATCAAATTCAATGAATATTTATAGTTTTGTAAATCATCTTTAGTACATCGTCAAGTGTCCGTTCCAATTCGTATATTGCCGTCTACTTGGCTAGCATTGAGTTACGTGTTTTAGAATTAGTTTGAGTGAACTGGTTTGAGTGAATTCGAGGTTTTACTGCGGCTTGAGTATAGAATGTATCAGTGAGAAGACATATGCATGTGTTCGTATACATTTAAATTTTGTTAAAACTAATTTTAAAAATATATTTAGCTTTCCCGAGTTACTTGTCATCTAAATTTTAAAAGTTTCCTATGTCTATAAATATACAGTATTGTATTATAACACTGTATATTATAAAGTTATAGCATTCTTCTGCTTCTTTTCACCGCTTCTTTGTGTTTTTTCATTCCTGCAAGAAGCTGGAAGTGCTAATGACTTTTGACATGTGCAATGACTCGGAACCGTTATTCATAAATTAATATTATTCTCATTTATGACATTTTCTCATTTCTTTTATAAAGAAGAGCCAGAAAATGTTTTTTTTGTTTGAATATGCTCAATCAAACTTGTATTTTTGTTAGACTTGACCAAACAGCAAAACGTTTTTCCCGTGGAAGGTTCCAGGCGAGCCCAGCAGATGTCACTGGGAATATCATTTGAACACCTGAGCATGAGAAGTAAAACTTATGTTAACCTCACTGCATAACTCACATACGTGAGTATTACTGTACACGACATAATTAACAAAAACGTTTTTGTCTGCGACTCATCGGTAGATAAACATTCTTGTCCTCTTCTTCAACGCCCTGCAACATGTTTTTGCCAATTATTTAACATAATGTTGTTTGGCTAACTTTATTCACTCGTATCGTCGTCTGAATATTTGAATTCAAATTTAACGCGCTGAAAGTCTTGAAATAACATCGTTGTTCTTTTAGGAATGAATTTCTTCTCTTCATTAATTATGCATAAATCTGCTGGGAATGACAATCGTAATTGTTTCCTTGTTAAAATTTGGAAATGAATTATTTTCACAAAGTCACTTTCACTTAAATGCAATACCCTCTTTGATAAATTTTTAGTGTTCTACATGGTTTTCAGATCCTACGTAACGTTAATTTATGTCATCGTGTTCTTTACGTTTTCCCTATTTCAAGTTTTTCTTGAAAGAAGGTTCCTAAAGAAAATATTTTTGTTTAAACTTTGCTCCAGATAAAACACCTTCTAGCGTTGGGAAACATTTGTGTAATTTTGCCCGTGGTCCTTCACGTTAAACTATCATGCTTACGCACTTTTTCATCCTCTGAATGTCGCAAGTTACCCTTTTAAATAAATTTTTGATATTGATTGTAATTTTTCGTGGTCTTTGAGAGGAGTGTCACAGATTGTGGTATATCATTGAGTGCTTTATTTCAATACTTCCCATACAACAATTTTCGTGAGAATGATTAATTTTTAGCGTTCTCAGCGTCCGACACACGCTTGCTCGTGACGACATTCAGCAACTTTTGCACACTTTACATGCTGGATGAATTACACTCGGCTTTTTTTGTGTGTTTTCATTGTTGTGAGTAATGGATTCCTGTTCAAAAGCCTTTCTGTCCGAGACATTCATCTTTGTTCTATTTGTAGTCTTTCGTTGAGTAGCAGTCTTTGTCCGCTCTTTATTTCACGGTAACAAAAACTCGTTTTTTGGATGCTTCTTTGTGGTTCGTTGAAATCTCCCGAAATTAGCGAATCTGCGCGACTGGACGAAGACCTATTGAGTTCTCTGTAGATTGGATGAGCTCTGCGTAGATAATCTCCTGTAATGGGTTGTACTTGAAGCCCCTTTCTTTAATGGCATTTCAAATCAATCAATATTTTAAATTATGTGTGTTCTTTCCTGCAATTTGTTTCTGCTCAAGTTCACGTTTTTGTTACGAGAAGTTTTTTCTTTGTTTAGTTAGTATATTCTTACGTCAGTAGATTGCGGTTTTCACGCAATGAAAGAAATTTTTGCTGCTAGACACGTGTGCGACACATTTTATGACTTAGGTCATATTTATTGCTCCAAGTGAGCAGTCAAAAGCCTCCCCTGATGAAAGAACGTGTATTTTCAGGAGCGATCTACTATGGCGGAAATAACTGGTGGCCAGAAAATCATTTATGTCAATTACGTAGAAGCAACATTCAGTTGGTTTGTAGGGTCTCTAACGATCGTATGAGATAATTCACTGAAGAAATTTGAATTAAATTTTTTTCAACGTTGTTTCAAAATAATGTAATGCTCTTTTCTTACGCTGCTCAGTAACTTTATAAAATTCAAACATTATTGTTACGAAGTACGTGTTTGAGCAAGCTTCTTTTGAAAATTCAGTTAAGATGTCGACGAAAGTGACTAGAGCGAAGAGCATCTTCAGGGATCTTAAGCGTCGTGTGGCCATAAGTTGGCATCAGAAAGCGAACTTGGTGAGCATGAACTCCGGTTTGTGTGACCAAGGTCGCGCTTTCTCCTTGTCAAGTTGTGTCGTGGCTGGCTCCACTGGACGCGTTCAGGAGGGTGCAAAATATCCCTTGCGTAGGAATTACGTTGTTTTCTTAGGAAAGTTTCTGTTATGAGTATCGCTTGTTTCTCTGTTGACCGTTATCAAAATGGTCATTTTAAAATAATGGAGCATTTTTCACATTTTATTTCCGCCTCAAATTTGCACGGCAACCTTACCTCATGATGAATATGCAGATGGCTTCTAGAATTGCGTGAAAGATTGGAAACGATTTATTGAAACACCTTACAGCAATTGATGGTGAATGAGAAAAAACTACTACTAGGATTATTTTCATGCATCGTTGAATGTTGAAATATTAGTGAGGTTGCCGTCCGACTAGAATTTTCAATTTTTCCAGAATTATTTTCAAGTCTGTGATAACTTTCATACATCGTTGCCACTCTAAAAAACTAGTTGATTCGCTGTCCGGTCCTCAAAAAGAAAAAAATTGAACGCTTTTGTACAAACAAGTTCGGAGACTGAATGCTGTGAGACTAGATAGATATAGGACAGCAGCAACCCACGGCTGTTCTTAAGCGGGCCAACCTTCAGGGGCCAGATTTTCAATAAGTTTACGTAAGTTTTTCCAAGTTGACTTAGCTTTGCTATGTGTTATTTACCCAAGTTTTATTTAGAAAAAGGTCAAACTGCTCGTTGCGTAGTCAAGTCGACAAAGGCAAATTTACATTACCAGCTGTCATGCTTCCATGACGTAAATTGTTTGAAAATCTGGCGCAGATAAATTTAATTTCTTGACGTTATTGAGACTTGCCTCTCTCGCATCTAAATAATACGGTAAGATGTTGAGTTTTCTTCACATGTACTTTTAGAATTGCTCTATCCGATGAAGTGAGTCAAGTAAACGGTATGAAGTGTATTTAGAAGTCACCCGTGCTCAGTGTTTACCGATTTTTCATGTTGCTTCAATTACTTGAATCACATGAAATATCGCATGTTAGATACCCTTGATACTTTATTTTCTGTGTCTAATAGCACAACTTTCTATTGCGTTACTGTTGTTGATTTTGACGTTTTGGAGGCCGCGTCGTTGAAGATTCATAATAAGTTGAGTGAATGTAGCAATTTAGTGCGAGAAATTCAAGTGTCTCCTTCTAAATTACAGACATGACTTTCGTTATCAGAATTGCCTTTACTCAGAGCTTAATGCATCTTACAAGCATTAATTATAATGGAGGTGGAGATTTTACCATTGCTGGAAAACTTGTTCCCACAGCCTTAAAACAAAACAACTTTTCAGATGTTCCAGCATTCACTCACTTGCTGTGCAAACATTGCCTTCGAACATGACACCCTTGGTGCAGTGAGGTGCGCCTGTTCATGCTGCGCATCATCGTGAAAACAACCTACGAAGGTGGCGTTCTTGCGGGTTATACTCATCGAGGTGAACAACTGCTGCAAGCTATCGAAGGCAAGCCCGTTTACGCGAACGGTGTGAAGCGACATGAGCTGAGTCACTGTTGTTCACTCAATACCAGCCTTCATTGCCAGCCTTCGAGTGTTTTCACAATTCCATCGAATGGAGTCAATCTTACCCATATTTCAAGTTGATTAATATTAAAATTGCTGTACAGAAGCTTAACACCGCTTTGTATGCTAACGACCGTGATCTATTTAGATACTGTCTAGAGCGGCTTTTAATTTATATTCATCGCGGCAATTATGGTAACATGAATGTGTGATGAAGTCGTGCATTTGAAGGGCGCTCGTGACGCGCCACAATTAGCGTCTGCCGCGGTCGTGACGCTGATGTCAGGCCGCTGCTGCCTCGCAGGCCTCGACTTGATCCAGATTCCTACGGTCCTTCTTACTCTATCTACATTTGAGTGTTCTCTCATAGTTCCTCTACCGGCCAGAATTGCCAGATTGGCATTTTTCGGGCAATAATTTCGAATATGTCTAATGTTACGAGCTAGAAGGCAAAAATAGAGAATTTTAGCAGTAAAGGAACTCAAATGGTAACCATGCTACTGACACTCTTCCAGGTCACTCGCTTAGAGATACCTGTGCCACGGTCCAGATATTTCCGACACGGAACTGTGAGGTTATACTACTTTTGCGTTCATGTCCCAAAATAAAACATTTTTCGTTTCATCGCTGCTGTCAAAAAATTTACCATGTAACTGGTAATGTGATGATTTTTTATGCCCTCTGCAATTGCCATTTTCCCGGAAGATTTTATTGTTAATCGTCACTTTTCTTCTGCGGTCATAGAGATGTTCTCTCGCAAACAACACGAAACTATTCAACTGAAACTCCTAGCCCAGACATTTTTGATCAAAGTGATAAATTCTTCTATCATTGCTAGGTCAATGTTCAATATCGCCGATTTGCAAATTTTGATCCCAACTATACGTATAGCTACTATAGAAAAGGTTATTCAAATTGCTATATTGTTTGTTCGTCGTGATAACTCAAAGTTTTTGCTTTTTTGATAACATTTTGAAAGAAATTGACGAATGATAGTCACCAGTTGCGCTGGTCCTACTGGTAGTGTGAATAAATTGCATTGAAATGAATTTTATCGTCGAAAGAAGCTAATTTTAGCGATTGATTTCCTGAGCATTCGGTCAATGTCTGTTCGGTTCTTCCTCTTAACTCTATGTAGCAATTGGATTCTTGTCCATTACTGGGTGAAGAATTTAATAACTCCTTCTTCGTCGGTTTGTTGATGATGTCGTTCACGTCATGTACGCTCAACAGTTTCCCTTACGTAAAATGCTGTTAAATTTGACGTCCCTGACGCCTATCTCTTGTATGACTTTTTCATTCTTTTCTAACGTGCGAGGTTAAATTCTGGGATGAACGTTATAGGATTCATTTAGACGACAGAAGTTGTCATTTATCTGGAATGTAGGTGCAAGAGAAAGCCGTTGTTCCTCCGCACGTTATTGTGCGGGTTCTCCTGCCGTTATCAGAAGCGGGATGCTACATTCCAACCATCGCACGTAACAACGTTTTGTACGCATTCCATTTCCATCAATGAATGTGAATTGCTTAATGAAATATCAATTTCTTTGCCTTTGTTTTACTTCCGCTAGTGTTTTCGCGTCACTTTCACATGAAAGCAAACAGGAAATGATACTTAGTATCGTGCAGCGAAAGTTTGATGCATAAATTCCTATATGCTACGAACCGCCTAAGCTCGACCGGCGCTAAATCAGCAGAATAACTCAACATCTGAAGAAATTTCAGGGATTTCGTTACTCGTAAATCAAAGCGAGAGCGGAAAAATGGTTCCTCTATCGGAGCAGTTTCTACAATTACGGCGGAATTCGTTCTTTGAGACCTTGACTCGTTTCGGCCCCGAGCAGTAGTTGTTTGCAAGTCCTTTTGTAATCACGAAGTAATGCGACGCAATTACGAATACACTTGATGGCTGCATTTCATTCGCGTGCTAAGTGATTCGCCCCGCCGACTTCCGGAACCCTGACCTCTGATGACAGGCGCTCCAGATCTCCATGCTGCATTGACGTGATGTAGATTGGGGGACCCTAATGTTAATCTGCAGCTAATTTGATGTTATCGTCCAACGTTTATTCTGATGTCAATACTCATTATATATTTCTTATCTACAGCGTTAAATGCTTTTATCATATTTATTGTTTAATTTTGCTTAAAGAAGTATTTGTATAATTTAAGGTATTTGTGATGAAAATTGCTTTTTATAAATGTATTCAACCATGGCATGAACCTAACGAGTACATATGTAGCCGTGTGGGGTTGTAATGGTTACATAACCTATAATTTTTGCTGCGACAGAATTAACCTACGTAGAAATTTAGGTATGAATCATAATAAACAGATGTAGCTTCTTTGTGGTCTAATAGTAACACAAAACGCTACCTGTTCATTGGAATTATCGACCAGTTATGTATGCTCACTACACCGTTTAATTTGGCTAAAAAAAACTTTCTTAAATTTATCTTAGCTCCGGCTTGAATACGAAGTATGGACAATTGATTTATGGCAGAGTAGGAGTCCACATAGGCATACTTTGGATCATTCTCTTTAAATTTTAAATTTTTTTGGCATCATGTGTGCGTTTGTGTTTAGCAGCTAGAGTATTTCTTCTTCGCTCGAGCACTTGTAAAAATATTTCTCCACTAAAACGTCGACGGCAACGTAGTTGTCAAATATAATTAGGCGTCGGCTACTAGCGGGTGCTTTCATTTGCGTTTTTTCAAGTCAATTCTTATTAATATTGTGCAAAACTCGCACTAAATCTTGAACTCGTAAGATTTCTAAACACAATCCTAAACTATGAGTTAGTAAAAAGAAAATAGTTTTGATTTTAAAACACCGGAGTTTGTTTTCTAGTAAGCAGATTCAGAGGTACTTGAGTACTCCTCCGTGCTCGTGGCAGCATACATCACAGACATATGGCGAGCTGTACTGGCTTTGTAATTCGGAAACTAGTGCGAAACTCGTTGCATATCATCGAAGCGCTAGACAGTGTGGGTACTGGAGCGGTCGATGTGAACTCCGACTCGTGCGATGCCGCCGTGGGGGAGTGCGAGTGTTGTGTGTACAGACAGGACTTGTGGTGTGGGGCAGTGTAACTGTACCTGCTGTTGCCCCTCCTGCGCCCTACCCTCCTGCATGCAGCCGGCCGCCAGTGCCGCCTGCGCCACCTGCACCGCCCTCACCCTTCTGCCAGACCTGGGTTTCAATCGCTGTTGCTGGTGTGGGACGTGGTTCTCCTACTAAATTTTTGGGTCTGTTCCTTTTCTGCTCTCACACACAGTTCACGTGTTACTATTGGGTCATGAAACTACTGTACATGGCTCATAATCTAATTATAGGTAAAAAATAGTGTCGTGGACACAATAAAAACTGCTTTATTTATCGGTCTAATAATTTTGGTATTTGTTTTCATTCAAGACCACATACCATGTGCACACTTTTCAAACCTTATTCGCGTAGATAGATGTTCTACGTTGCTCTCACAAGTATTCTAATACAGTAATATGATGTTCTGTTGCACTGGCGTGCTCCACTGACCGTACTTTCATAAATGAAGGATTTGATTGTACCTCATTTTGTTCGTTTGAATTACACTAAAAAAATAGCTTTTTGCTGAGTTTGGAGGGTTTTATTTGTGTTAACTAGTGGATACAGTCCCATTTCACGCCTCACTTCACTTGGACCGCAACGTCAGTTCTGAATTTAATGCATGTTGATGCTGCATCTGGTTGTGAGCCGCCGTTTTATGACAAAAACTTGCAGAAGTAACATAAGTAAAAATTTTTCCAGAATTTTTTAATCTGATTCCACAGCTATGAGAAAATCAGTACTGAACTTTTTGCGCCGACTCTACTGCCGCTTGCAGCAGTTAGCCGCTTGTTTATCTGCGCAGTCTGTAAGTTCCGTTCATGAAACTGGTCTCTGCCTGCAGGTCTATGCTGTGAGTAACTTGTTCTCCTCTTTGTCCGCATATTGTGATGACGAGTACAATTCCCAGGCAAACCATTAGAAAGTTACGTCTATAGCAGTTTATTCCTTATATTTTACCAATTTTAAAAGTTAAGTAAAATAGCTTTTTAATTTATTCAATTCAACTGAATATCAATGAAAAATCTTTTTCATTTGCACTGCAAGAAATTAACTGTAATGGAATTTTAATGGAAAAATTTCCTTTGAATTAAAATGACGTTTAAGACTTGAAGCCAAGGTTCTTCAATTTGGTTTCAAAAACTTCTACCTCACCAACACATTCGGCTGTGATTATTGTGCGCAGAAATTACAGTATTGCCCTCTACACTCACGCCCTTCTTTTGCCCTGCAGTCGGTGCTTGTAGAGCGCAGTATTCATTTCCCAACTTAGTATTCATTTCTGGTACTTAGCCGAGAAAAGGAGTCCAAGGTTTAGCGCTACTTCACGTGTGGACTTGCACGAGTTTCTGCCTGATGCAAACATTGCGTGCGAAGCTTCCATCAAGCGGGTCAAGTTGATCGTTTGTCATCACCTTTGCAATTTGACGGCATTTTCCTCCTTAGAGTTGTTTCGCTTCATGAACCTCTTAATAGTATTTCATTATTATAATTTCGATAAACATTCTTTAGACAACTCGTCACAGTTTTATGTTCACTTAGGTTTTACTATCATAGGCAAGGAATGTATATGTTACAAATACTTTATTTTGAAATGCTACAAATGTATCACATTAAGTTGTTCAAAGTGTTTGTTTAGTTTTGCTCGTCACTAAAACCATAGTATTTATTTGTATAGCCTGACGAACTCTATACTAATCTAATAAGGTTTTTTTAACGAATAAAATTTTAAACTAACTTGTCAACAAATGAAGTTATTTTCTTGCGTTTGCTTCGGGAGAGTTTAGGCTTTATTTCGCCAATGAAATCCTGCCTCGGTCGACTGTCGACTATTTTCTTCATTTTCGAGTTAGTTTTTCTTAGGATTTGTGAGGTGACTTCTTGCTCTCGCTTGCGCTTTTTTATGAGGTGACCCGCTCATCTCCGGTTGTTCACCCTCTCCAGGCCGTCATAAAATCGTCTTGGCTTGACAATGTCCGCTGATTTCGAAGCGTTCACTAGCGCCTGTATTTCCCTATGGCTGCCATGTTTCCAAAAGGAGTTGTTATGCGACTAACGCTGCTTGATTTCTTTATTACGAGCAGGCAGGCGCGTGCCAAGTCCAAGACGCCATCGTATAACTTACTGGAGACTGGGCGTAACATTTGAGGGTTGGTTTCTTTCAGAACATGAGAACGTTAAGGAGAGTTCATGCTGAAATAAATTTTCTATCTACTAGGGATCATTGAAGTACAGGTGCGCATTCCAAGCGTTAGAGCGTTTATTTTTTCTAAAGAGAACTTCGAAAGAAGTTTAGGTTGGAATAAATTTTCATACCGAACAGTGTAGCAGCCCTATTTCCGAGGACAATTATTCTATTTTATGCTCTGCACCTAACGAGTTAGATTTGTGCATTTTAGAATCTCTTCACATTGCAAAAGAGAAGCCGCTTTTAAATAATGCTAATAGTTCATATCCTATGAAAATTTTTGTGTAGATTATTTTTTTCCCTCTACTGATCACTTTTGTCATGAACTTACCAATTTTGGTTTATATTTTTTCAGACTCACTGAAGATGGAGCTGGTCTCCGAAACGTTTAAAATTGACTAATTCAGATATTTTATATTCAGCTTCGTAAATTCTATTAAATGTGATACCTATCCGTGCTGTATTCTTCGTCTTTAAATTCTTAATGATAGTCCGACTATGGAGTCTAAGTTTTACGAAATTTTCAATCATCTTATTCGTTTTTGAGCCAGAAAAGTACACGTTCGTGCTAGAATTAACTTTTGTTCGTCGATGTTGATTCAAATTTCTGTTGGTGGAAACAAGGTAAAAGTATAGACTGCAATGGGTTGTTCGTGACAAAGCTATAGTTCTCGTTTTTTTCACTGTGTTGTACTTATAATTTATTTGAATGGCGAAAACGTGACGTTTTCCCCGATAAATCAGGAAGATAGCTGCGTTATGAAACAATAATTGAAATGTTGGGGAAGAGGCTTCATCTTTCTAATATTTTGTTACATTCACTGTGAAAACAGCACACACGCTGATATTTTTTAGCTGTTCCTATTAGATGAACAGTAAACGAAGCTAATTCTTGAGTATCGAACTAATTTTCTCAAGTAGACCTCACTGTTATTGTACTAACATCTAAATACTGTAAAGAGCGCGAAGAGAATCATATGTCCGAGTTTAACACAATGTTTTATCCTGCATTGTCATGCTTGTTTTACATGGATCTTTACTGCATCTTTGAACTGATCAGCAGATCCTGGAAATATTTAATGCCGTAAGAGTCTAGTACTGTGTGTGGGGTCAATATTTATGCACAGTATATATCCTCTCTCGTCTACTGTTTACTCACCTTGCCCTGTCTTACGTACTTAGAGGGCAAGATTCAAGCAGACGACGTAGCGCTGGAAGCGACGACTTCGCAAGTTTTGTCCCGACCTTGGCAAAGCAAGTTTCTCCATTTCCTTGTAGTGCTGCTGGAGCTGACGGTAATGTTTTGTCTAAAAAGACTGCAATGGACTTGTATATTGAGCCACTCACAAAGGATGATATTAGAGAACAATTGACGTGGCGAAGATTTACTATCGCGTATATAAATGCAGCTGAGGCCACGAGAGCGTGTCGAGTTTCTAATGAAAGTTGCTCCTCAAATGCCAAGAAAATTTACTGCAGTTCTGAGAAGTGGTTGTTAGGGCACAGTAAATTTGTGGCACTAGTGACGTTTCAACTTTTCAAGCACAACATGCTCACTGTTCATGTTTCAGTGAACATTTTTTTTGGTTAAAACCTTAAACTCGAAAATCTACTTTTGCAGTTTTGGTAGATTTTTTTCCTAATTTGGTCAAGCTAAACACGCAATCACTTCGTGTAATGTCCTCCACTGGTAGAAATTTTTATTTCCTTTTGTTTCACACTCTCAATGTATCTGTCAGCGGGTTATGAAGAACGCGGTAAATATAAAATCACAGCATTTCCTTAATCTTCATAAGTTTGTCTGCCAGCGTTATCATAAAATTAAATTACACGATATCAGGAAAGAAAACTTGATCTTATTGTGTTTTTTGAATTAATAGTTCATCCCACACATATAAACATCAATTCAAATGATTATAGCTTCATAATCATAACATGTGCAGGGGGTTGTGTTGAGGGACTGATGTGAACGAACTTAAGACATTAACTTCATAGTTCCTGAGATTAAAAAGCGACTTGGCTGAACTCGGGGTCTCTATTTAAAGTTTGCATTCTGGAGCCACGTTGCGGTGCGTTTGCTTTCATCAGTTCATACTTAGGCTCGGGACAAAATAAGAGCATGCAACGATAAAAATAATGGCACTCTGCACGGGCCAGACTATGCGGTTATCGCTGCTCGAGCCATACGATAGAATAATCGCAATGTAGAGTCAATCTGGAGTGGTCTAGAGACATAGGAGCTGGTCGTGGTCAGTCGAGTCTTAAGTCCTCAGATTAGGAAACACGACTGATTGTTTCGCCATAATCTGGCCTGTACAATCCTTGAATATCAAGTATTCAAAAGATTCTAAGCCAAGTAAAGCTGTGCTTTGTGTTATAATGAGTAGAACGATTGTTTCATGATGTTTATTTAGAATAATGAACACAAGTTGCATGGTTATATCGTAAGGAGTGCTGTACGAGAACTGGGGGAAAACATGTTATTGATACTGTTGAACTAGAGTGCCGTGGGACAAGTTGTTCAACACTGGCAGGGAAGCTCACTTTGATATTAGCTCTGGTCGGGCTGAATACTCAGTGAAACCTAAAAGAAATTTCCAGGCAAGGAGAGTAACTTTCTTCTCCTTTCAGTCTTCTTTTCCTTGTCTATTCAAGATTCTTTCTGAAACGTTTCTGCCCACCCATAAAACATATGACTAAACTGAAAGTATCGACTTCTTTTCTTGAAAAAGTTTTCGATCAATTTATTAAAGTGTTAATTCGCTTGGGAGTGCTGCAATCAAGAATAATATTGTCGTATGAGGATTATATTGTCACACAAGGAATTATATATAATAAGCTGGGAATTATTGCCGTATAGTTCGGAACCCAGCTTGAATTGACGTTGTCTTCTTTTTAAACGATTTAATGAATCGTATAATAACCTTTCATTACTCAGTAATATTCAGATTGCTGTTTGAACTCACTCAACATCTTCATCAGTTTCGCCTGGTGAATTCAACCCTTCAGTTTCCTTCGCAAACCACAAAGTTAGGCCGGTTTACTTGTGCTCTCAGGTATTTTTGTTTTGGTATTCTCAAATGACGTATAAATTAACACGCTGGTGAAGCCTTTATTTTCAATCGATTGTAAACCATTCATTCTAAACTTTTCAATCTACATAAATGAGTGCGTGCGTGTGTTTTTCAATGAATTTATTACGTTTTTTTGTTTCTGATGCTGATATTGTAGATATCAATCATTCTATGGATTTGGATTATGGATTTCAATCATTCTTTCTACTAATTTGTGTGGAATGCACTTCTAGGTGCACTTGGAGTAAAGTTAATAACTTAACTGACTTCCTCGTTTGGAGTTAGTGTTGAACCAAAAATCAAAGTATTGCCTTTCTAGATTTTTAATTCAGTCTAGGAATGGTTGGATCCGGGAGGAAATGGTGTACATAGAGCTGACATTTCAGACTGTTCCTCTGTGGATTGAAAGCGCTCTATAGAATTGTTTCTTGTCTCAATTATTTTTGCGAGGGCTTATGCGAATAGGCACCAAGAGAAAAGCGGAAATTGAGTTTTATTACGTCTTTGTTCTAGAAGAGATCTTCGACGTGAAAAGTGTTTAAAAAAAGGCGACATTAATTTGAGTTACGGCAGGAAACTACGCCCAGGGTCTCACCTACGAAAGTTTTACTGGAGATTGTTTTGTTCGGAAACACGCTGGGAAATCTATAGTACGAAGACTCCTTTCCTGCTTTCTAGATGTCATAACTGTGCTCGAAGCTGATCACGGGTCAAAACTTTCTCTGCTCAATTGAATTGTCTTATTGAAATTTGTAAAAAATGGAACGTTATTTAAAATAAAATTAAACTTGCGCTCTCTACCTCACTGAGGGCAAAGCTTGTGCAAGAACAAGAACGTGTTGCTTTCGTTTCTTTAAACGCAGGTCTAGAGTTGAAGTATTTCGTGTTCGTAGTTGTGCAGGAGATGAATAATTAGCGTATTACTACGAGCAAACGCCATAGCTTTTCTTGGATTACGAATGCAATAATTTGCTCTTGATTTTATACTCTGTAGCTTGACTGATCGTATTCTTGTTTCCCGACCAAGAATTGAGTAGAGGTTAAATACGTAATATGGTAATTTTGTGTCGAAACACGCGTGGAGTTGTTGTGGCATTAGTAGCGTCAGAGCTGATGTAACGCGTTGACTGCGATGGGTTGAACGTAAGTTCAATATTCAACTCAAATTTAAAGTCAATTTCGCTTAGAAATTTTGAAAGTAGCAAACTGAATCGTGCCTTCATTTAGCTCGACTTAATGCTTATTTATGAAAATTGAGTTTGTGACTCGGTCAGCAGCAATATGGAAATTTCCCCCGTGTATACCGGCGCCTGATATCGCGATCCACGTGGTAATGCAGTGTTGTACTGCTGCAGGCCCCCGCCGTGCACGGTTCTTGCGAGCGTTGTTTAGTAAAGATGGACTTGAACTTCAGGTTTACACGCTTATCACGCGTTCTGCACAAGCCTATGCAACTTTTTCTTTCGCCGGCATAAATTTGTGTTTTTTCCAATTTTTTAACCTAGTTGGCCATCAGTGAGTAGGCGCTGGGTAGGTTTACCTCATCAACTGGTTAGGATTCACTCGGCTCAGTTGATCCACCTGGTTTTTGCGTTGTCATAGTGCTGACGCGGTTGTGTTGTTGCGAAGATATAGTCGTTATATAAACTCATGTGTGGGCATTGTTCATAATTTTTTGTTTTAAGATTGCTTACGAATTTCCTTAATAATTCTGTGATTATGATGTAACGTTCTATTTGTGTTTCATTGGCGACTTTCTACATTGGTGACAACATGGTGCTTTGTGTAACATGGACTTGAGATTAGCTTCATGAGCGTATAGGATTGACAATAGGTTCAGCTTAGTTTGGTTGGTCTATTCCATACCATCGGGACTTGATCCCCCAGGGGGATACTGTTTGGTATCTTCAGCTAATGAAAGGAGTTTGGAACTTTCGTGCAAACTTTACTTTTTTAAGTTTTCATGTATTGTTCATTGTCTCTTTGCCTTTCCTTACTCTTTCTTCCTCACTTGATATTTCTTTGCACTTCGTAACCTGTGTGAGAACACAGCTTGTGCATACATTGCGTGGACATGTGCCTTTATACAACACCAGTTTTGATCTTATTTGAAAATATCGTGCTTTATTTGGCGTGAAGAGTACAGACAGTTTAGAAAAGATACATTTATCAGAATATTTTAACAAAACTCAATAAAATTGATGCTCAGAAAATAAACTAAATAAAAAAATGTGTAGGTAAAGATTTAGGCCAAAACTGACATCACGTTAAATCACTGTTCTTTTGTTGCACAATTTGAATATCTTATTTTAAAAAGTTTTATAGACTTCCAGAAACTTTTAGAAGCACACGTAATCAAAATAAAGTACGATCAATACAATCACTACTTCTCTAGATTTTGTGGAAGATGCATGTTCAGTAAATACAACGCTGAAAGTCAAAGAAGTCCTTGAAGCTGTTCGATAGCTAATAGTCGGGCATCATAATGAAGGTTTGACCTAATAGTAAATAGACTGCTGAGCATATCAAGGTTCCAGACTCAATTGTTGGTAAAGTGGTTCGGAAGCAAGGAGAGGCTGGGTAATCTCCGATCTAACGAGAGTCGGAGCTCCTCGTAAGATCACGAGTCGCTCTCGACGCCATGTGCTGCGTGATGTGACGAATAAGCTCATGACAACCCGTACACACCTACAGAAAGACCCGGAATCTCAAAAAGTTCACGTCAGTCGAAAAATGGTTGCTAGCGAGTTGCAAAAGTGGTCTGCATGCTTTCACTCAAGAACTTCTTTTCTAACAGATAAACACGTGAAGGACCGTCTAACGTTTACCAAAGACCATCTTCACGAAGGAATTGAGTTTAGAGAACGGGTCGCATGGTCCGACGAAGGTAAAATATAACTTTTCTGTCAAAACGGAGCTCGTCATCTTCGGTGGAAAACGAGCTGCCTGCGATATCATGAACTCCATTCCGTACCATGCATGGAGAAGGCAGCATCATGGTGCGAGGCTGTTTTACGGTCCTTGGTGTAGGGGAATTGCACCTTTGATAGAAAAATGAATTGTTCTATGTACAGGCAGATACTGGAGCAGAAGCTGCTTCCGAGTGCAAGAAAATTCTACACCCGACGCTGGCAGACCTTTCAACGAGACAATCACTGAACAAACGGTGAAAATAACACAAGAATTGTTTGCAAGTGAAAAAATAAGTGTTTTCCATGGCTTTGCAAATTGCCTGACCTCAATCCAGTTCAAAATTTGTGAAGAAAATTAAAAAGTACTGTGCATTTAAGGATTCCAAAGAATCTTGTTGGAAGGAAGATCATTTGCATGCAAGATTACAAAACACGGCAAACGAAGTCTCAAGAGTTAGTGTCCAGATGCCATAATCGTTCAAATGTTGTTTTTACAAGTAAAGGTCACCTCGCTAACTATTAAACACTTTTTAGTTTTAACTAAATACTTGGTCTAATGCAATTATTTGTTTAAACACGTTTCTGGTTTACAATAAATTTTCTTCCGTTCTGTTTGAATATTCCTGAGAAATATATAAACTCTGAATTATCTGTACTCTCTACTGTCGACAAGAACTCGAAATTTTCAAATTATATAAAAAACAGAGTTTTGCAAGTACTTATGTCCTGGCACTGTAGTTTCCCTGTTTTCTACAGTCCATACCGAATGGTCCCTTCTCATCGCTGGCTAAAGGTCTCCTCTAGACCATAATAGTATCACAAAATTGTATTTTCACTGAATGTCCTTTTTTCAGATACAAAGAAGTTTTATTTCTTTCTGCTTCGCTTCATGGAAAACCATCGGATAGAAATTTAAAAAATAGCATTCTTGGTTTATATTAAACGTTTTTCGTGAGTAAACTCGAGTTCATTTGATTTTAACATTTATTTATTTTTACAGGTATGTGTCACCCGGTGCTTTCGTTGATGCCGCCATCGTGCAGAAATGGGTGAGTTTTTTATTTCTCATAATTCATCAATTTAAAAGTTCGAGGAAGCCAAAGTTCAGAAGTGCAGCGTATTGAACGACTATTCATTAAGCGCGGTGTAGGCATTTTGGAACTCTAAGTATACACAATTATTTATAATTAGTTGGCCCTTAGTCCGGTTGTAATGATGTAAAATGAGATCATAAAAACACATATCTTTTTGCTCTCTTTTTGGCTACAGTTATGAGTCTATGAGGATATTTTTGTTTCTTGTGACTGGTCAACGTTCTATTTCATTTCACTGTTGCTTTATTCTCTGCGATGAACGCCCGTAATTACCAAGTTATGCTAGCCTTTAATAAAAAATGGTTTTATGTTTATTTCATGAATTTTCTGTTTCGTATCGCAAGAGCAAGTCCCCTGACACTAAAACTGATTTTACAGCCATGTAGTCTTGCATAACTCTAAATTGATTTAATTAATGTCTGTAATAACTTTTCAACTTCGTACACATGCTGGAATACGCTTCTGCAATAAATTATGTAATATTAGTTCCATTGAATTGTCGTAGTTGTTATAAAAGTGTTAGGAAACTGAAGAATAAAAATAAATATGTTTCGTACTCTTCGTTCACTACATTATTGATTGAATGAATAATAATTATGAAATAAGTAAATGACTGCAAAATAAGAAATAAACTCAAAAATGGCACTGCTGCGCGTGGTAATGGATCGAGAAAAAACATTTCGGTGAATTTAAGTTCGTTTCATCATTGTTGTTAGTATTATTGTTAATATTTACAGATGCTAATATGTCAGCGCAACACATGTGAAGCCAACCCGTAAGAACTTTAATAGATAGTTTCTCACTCTCGTTTATGTCCAACTGCATCTCCCACTACCTCTTCTAGGTGCTTTTGAATCTTCTCACGCACGTTTTTCACGTCGTTTACTCTCAAACTACCCCATGGAATCTTAATTCCATCTTTTCACCAGTCCCACAAAACTACATGCTTGAGGTTTTCATTTAGTTAGTGCGGTTGTAGACATGCATTGGTTTAAAACGTTCAAACCTGAACTGCACGCAGAGCATTTGGCTTCGTTCTTCAATTTTAATTCCTTGATCTAACCAATGGCCTTCGACTCATAACATGACACTGAGTGATGGACTGTCTCCGAGTATCATAAATGTATCTTCCAGACCTGGAGCTAACTCACCTCCCTAAAATATTGATGAAAATATCAACAGAGTCAGATTGTAGTTAGAGGGTGAAAAGAGTTGTGGGTCAACTTGCTTTCAGGTAGAATTTTGATACCGACCATCACGGTTTTTCGATCGCACCTCGAGTCTTTAAATTTAAAAATACACCGTTAAGCACTTTCCAAAAGCCCTGTAGAAAACTATTGAAAAATTGTAACCTTTTTTGCACACTCTCTTCTGATAATTTTAACTTCCAACTATGGCATAAGTTTGTACCGTGGATATAGGTTGTTCAAAATTACGTTTTTTCGAGGATTTCATGGTTGATAGAACGTTTTTTTTACGTAGAGTTTGTCTCAGGTCAGTCATCTGAAGGGCGAATTGCAAAATTCATGAATTTCATTTCGAAATAAATTTCCCTGTCTAAATTTTTGTTTGTTCCAGTACTCGGTTTTCATCATTGGAAAATATCTTTAGAATTATAAAATTGTGACCTCTTCAAGGTTGAAGACAAATATCTTGCTTCCTTTACCCTGACGTTTTGCTCTGTTTTATTTTACCATGATTTCAGGTACCGGCCTGAGGTAGACAAGAAGTATTCTATTTGCGGTGTAAGTTCGAGTAACAGGTGACATCGTCAAAGTGCATGTTCTATACATAAAATTAAGCACAAATTTGTGAAATATCGATCGCAATACATCAAAGAAAATCGATAAACATATACTTTTGTTTGACAACAGGTACTGTGCGATGATGCAATAACCGACAAACGATACAAACTGAAATGAACACTGCGTGCAGAGCGTCTTGATGCCCATGTATTGCAATAAGCTGACTTAGCACTGTGCATGGATTATATGATGCTTTAATATCTTCAGTTCTCATTTTCATTACAATTTATAAATGACAAAGTGACAATGAAAATGTAAACAAATCTTCAGAAAATGCGTTAACAATGTACAGTTTTTATATGACGCGTCTCAATTTTACTCCTTGCAGACGATCATAAGCTAGACTCGTTATTTCAATAGAGTTTCATTGGAATTTGCATTGATATAGTCGGTCACGACTACAAAGTTGCCCTACTTTTTTGGTGCGGTGCCCGGCTAGTGCCCGCTGCAACGGCCGTTACGCGCCCTCGTTCCGCCTCCGGCTGTGCGCCGGACAGTCATGCCACAGGCATCGTTCAGGCCTCGCTCGCTCTCTGGCTTCCCCATTTGATGAAACGCTAGCAGAAATGACGTATAAATTCATTTCACTACGCAGTAAACTGCACTGCTAACCTACTAGTATCAGGATTTGCTTAGAACTGTAACCTTGGACGTACGTGATAAATATTCAAAGCGAAGAAAATGCAAGTTAAATTGCTCATTTTAATAAAAAAAAATTTTCAGAGACCAGCTCCATCATCAGTTCTGTAAAATTCAAAGTATGATCAATTTGACGCAAGCATAAAAGCACGATCGATAATAAATTCTAGACTGTACAAAAAGGGAGACAACTATGCATTAACTATCTGAAGGGGATACGTGCTAAGCATGTTGTTTAAACTTTGTCTTTGCTTTTAAATTTTTAGTGAATCTGCGATTTAAGCAAAGCGAACATCTGTTTGAACGTAAGATTTTACTGGGTTGTAGAGTTTCGAATGTTCCTTAATGATTCATGAAAAGTTGGGACTTGAAAATCAAATAACTGCTTTTCCATCAGTTTGGGTCGAACTTAATGTACAATATGCAGGAAAACATTTGCAAGTCATTTTAATTCTGCAATATTTTCTGAATATCGTTTTCTAGATAAGATCCTACAGGTAAAAAAATGAGTCCGTCTGTTTATCCACTCGCGATGATTGAGGTATGAAGATTACAGATATTAAGTTCGTTGGCCGGAAGTGTCATGTGTGTACGTATGTGACTTCATGTGACATACCATTAAACCACAGTTGGAAGTAATTCTTTGAGAGTTACGGTAATAAAACGTAGATGTTAAAACATGATACCCGTACCAGCCGCATTTTTCACTGCACATTATTCAACCTAAATGGAACAAACTTCTTATCTACTCAGGCTGAAACAAAGCAGGCAGGTTATCTTTGAAACGAGTCGCCTGCTGACAGTGCCTACTATGTAAATGGTTAGGACTAAAGGGCAGCTCTGACATCCCTCCGTCTCGCATTCCAAAAGTTCACCGCGTGAGTTGTCGTCAGAGTGGGCACTTCGCATGGCTCGTTCTTAGGACGGATGATTATTTTGGGGGATTAAGGTGACCAACTTGTATGGTGATTAAGGGTAAAGATATGTTTGTTTTTTGAGATATACTACACATTTCCAAACATATTTTGGAGAATAATTCAACTCCTTGAACTTGTTCAGTTTCAATGTGAATGCCTTTGTTTGAAGTAGTGATTAATATAATGATCACTAGTTTTTGAAAGTGGAATTTATGGGGTTATTTTATTAAGGTTTGTGAACCGCTAAAACTTTTTCTTCATTGATCATTGCTATATTTTATACTTTCCGTAAAATGATACATAATACTGCGTCAGATCTTCATAGTTGAAATCTTTGAATTTCGAAGACTTTCAAATCAAGGGAGTTGTCATCGTGTACGAAATTTTCCAGACGATGTCTATAGATCGTAGAGCTGGTTCCATGACGCCTGTACTGCGATGCAATTGTAACTGAGCTTGTACCACACAATCACTTTTAAATGTCACGCTCCGACCTTGTCGCTGCCAGCTCCCATTTACCTTTGTGTTTCTGGTGTAGCAATAAATCTCGAGTCGAGCAGTGCCCTAATGAAACTTCTTCCGCACTCTTTTCTCGCATCTTCAGGGTTATCCTCGCACAACAAACTTGTCACCCAATACACGGGTATTTAAGTGGTGAACTGGATTGTTATTTCGCGCCTTTTCGAGAACTCCATTTTTTAATATTAATGTTACTGAGACAGGATCGAGTGTGAGTGAGTTCGTCCTGCAGGGTATGGGTGTGATGCATCTCCAGGTGATGTGTGTTAGCCTATATATATGCGATGTGTTACACTGCTATAGTTTCGACCGCCGTAGTCAATAGGAACACTAATGAGATATGCACGGTGGTCAAGTGGAATTAGTCCTTCCCTTGCGGATGTTTTCTCTGTTCATTTTCTTTTATTTTGTCCGTAAAACCTCTTTGTGTTTAAAAATGATGAAGCTAATTTCAGTTGAAGAATCAGAATGTAGATTTAAATTTGACTTTCTTACTTTTGGTAAAAATATTCTACTTCGTAAAATTCATTGATTTTTGCCCACCATAATATTTACAGGTAAAAAAATCGCACTCGAAGGTTTTTTTCTGTAGTACCTTGGCTAATTGGTCTGTGTGATAAGTACTCGTGAGGCGACCCGCTCAGATATTAAGAAACATTCCAGGGTGTGGTGCCGAACGGTCTATGTGTTTTTTTGCTACCACACTTGTGGCACAGACGCCTGACCGACCAGTCCTTGCTCATTTTAGCGTGTTTCTGCGCCCTTAGATTCATGCAAGGTATTTTTTTCAAAACTCACATTTTCGATACGATTTTAATTATTGAGGTTTTAGCAAACTTGACGGTACAAGTTGTTTCGCTGCGAAGCTCGTTCTCTCCATAGAACTGCACTGTGTTTTACATTCACGTTAGTTTAATTAGCAGTACCTTTCCTGAGTGCATTTAGCCTTTTATCGTAATGTTATACGATACCGTCTCCATGTTTATTCCAAAGCATTGTTACCTACAGTTTATTGTACACTTCAAGATAAATTCTTCGTGGGAATCCCAGATCTACATGAGTTTGAACTCTTCGGGGCACTCTGGGCGACCCAAATTATGACTCTCCTCAATTGACATTTCCTGTCCACGGCCTACTGCTCTGACACATCTCTGAAGGCTAGCTTGTATGTAGTTTGTTTTTGTGTGGTCATGAGGGCTGTATAGTTACGCAAGGCCGTTTTTTGTGATAAAATTGTGATGCAACATATTTCCTTAAATTCACTATGAGCAGACATTGTTTTGAACTGAGTAATTAAGCACACATTCTATTGATAGCGTTGTCTTGAGCATGATTCTGTTGCGCTGTTTATTCTATGAAATTCTACTTCCACTTGAAATGAAAGTTCGATATTTCGTTGAATTTATTTTCTTCAAATGCATCAAGCACACAAACTGCCGTTTCATAATGCATGAATTTATCAAAGGACAACTTTCTATCTTGACAGTGAGTGTCGCTTATAGGACGTTGCATCAGAATTCGTGTCACGTGTATCATATTTATTTGGAGCCCTTCTCCTGCTTAATGTAACGATGTACCTTCTTTTGTCACAAAAACTGCGTTGCATACAAATTTCCAAGCCCTTCATACCTTCAAGCAGCTGGAAATAATTTGAAAGAATACAGCATGCTTATTTGCAAATGTACTGTGAGTTTTTTCTTAATTTTGAGCTACAATAAAATTAAAATTGCTAGTTCATGCTGTCATGATCATACGACGTGATTTTTACTATTAAATACACATTTAGTATAAGTTCATGTGTAAGTGACCTCTATTTGATGCTAATTTTCTTTAGGCGTCAGTACCTACGACAATGTAAATGCTGCTTGAGTGTTAAAAAAAATGCGAATTGAGTGTTACCGCGGCAGGGAAGCTGAGGAAAGTGTCTCAAGCTTTTACTCGCGCCTGCATGATCAACAACAAGGCTGCAAGGAGGGAGCGTCTGTACGAAAGTGAACGTCTATAAGGGCGTCCTTTCCTGCGTGGGAAGCGGACATTGTTTTTTTGGGAACAACAGGAACTTGATTGGGTTTTTAGTTGTTCGAGGCGGTAGTGGGAGGTCCATTTGAATTCATGCGAAATTCGCTCTTTACATAGATGAATCTGAATCACAGTACGTATCGTTCATTTTAAAACTGAATAAAATTCAAGTACCGGGTGAAGCACAGTCATTTTGGGGATGAATAGGCTCGAAAAGGTTAATTCGCACTTTGAAGTGAAAACTGTAGCTTGATAGTTTTTTGAACGCGTGCTGGTGCTGAGTTACATTCACTTGTTCATGATACAGAACTAGCTGTTTACCAAGTTCATTATCGCTGCTAAACTAATTACCTTTTATTCTAGATCATCTCACAAGCAGCCCAAGTATAGCTGTGCATTTTCTCAGTTTCACAAACTTCTATCCATAACTTGGCTTGTTGCACTGCTAGGCACTTTCTGGATTGCATTAGGCTCATAACACGATACTTGCATGAACATTTGAACCTTTAGCTGCTCGACGTGCTATACTATAGCACACTCAATGGAAATGCAGTTGCGTTTTATTTCTTGTCAAATTTGCGTCCTAATGGGGTTTTTAAGTTCAATGCCGAGGGGCAGTTTCTTTCCTATTCTGACGTCGGTGACACCCTGATACCAGTGCTAGTCTTATATTTAACTGCGGTTAATTGTTATAGTGGTAATATGAGTAAAAATTCTGCAAGTTAAGGGTTAATTCCACTTTACTACTTTGCAAATGTAATTAGTGTTCATATTGATTTCGGCGGTCGAAATTATTGCAATGTATCACATCACATCCAAATAGGCTCACACACATCACCTGGAGATGCATCACACCCATACACTGCAGGGCGGACTCACACACATCACCTGGAGATGCATCACACCCATGCGCCGCAGGGCGGACTCACGCACATCACCTGGAGATGCATCACACCCATACACTGCAGGGCGGACTCACACACATCACCTGGAGATGCATCACACCCATGCACCGCAGGACGGACTCACGCACCTCACCTGGAGATGCATCACACCCATACACTGCAGGGCGGACTCACACACATCACCTAGTGATGCATCACACCCATGCACTGCAGGGCGGACTCGTACTTTCTTTGCGTGTTTGCTGCTGGTGATCCTGAGGCAGTGGGGCCACGCGAGGGTTTCTTCCAAAGGGAAAGTGATGGGCTGACGGCACGGCTCGTACGTGTGCCTGCGTTCAGCTGCAACGACTGGGCTCCGCAGGACCCCGACGCTGAGGCTGCTCTTCTCTGTTTTGTAACTGATGTTCTGCTTCCGTTTGCTGTGAGGGCTCTAGATTATGAGTACTTTTTCGACTGGAACTCTTAATCGGGTACTTTAACCATTTGTGACCTTGATTTTTTTATCTGTTCTTATTACCTTCTGTGATTTTAAACCTTCGCTTTATGTATTCTAAAGATATATATTAATTTCTAATGTACGGGTGTGTTTAGTTCTAATAAATTGTTCACTACGTGAGGTATAATGCGTAAAAATAAACTCTGATGTTTTTAAAAGTTTGATAATTAAGAGTTCTGACAGCTAGACTGGAGCTGCGGCGCGTGTGCAGGAGGAACATGTAGTCTGGTTTGCAAGGCACGAAGCGTGGCAGACGCAACTCTCATAGCAGCGTTGCAATGTGTCTTACCGAGTCCAAGCGGGTCTTTGTCTGCCTGAGCTGCAAGTCATGAAGCTATGATGCCTCCCCAGTCTGCGGCCATCAGCTCCCGGTCCTGGAACTTTTGTAAGATCCGCTCTTGCAACTTAATTGTCGGCGCAGCAGCTCCATTTGAGCGCACAAGTCCAAGTGCGCTGAATTGTACGGGCCGTTGTAGACAATTGAATTGTATTACTCACTAGAACTGAATAGTAGAATAGGATGGAATCGAATAACATAATTTAGCATAGATTGACATAAAATCCCACACATTATCGTATTTCAGCGCACATAGAATGCATTATCATAGAATAGTGCAGAATTAAATGGAATAAAATGGAATGAAATAGAAAACTGTGAAATGGAACAGAATAGAATAGGATTTGACTGCAGAAAACGAAGCAATGGGACCGGCCATTCTCGGGCTGCTAAGTCACGTGCTGTCAGACTCCAAAAATGCTCAGGCACCAGAGTACGAGGAGAAAAGCAGAATCAGTAACGATCATATTTACGGTAGATATCCATGCGTTATTCGCAAGCGACGTCTAAGCGACGAGCAAACAAGCAATTGTTTGCTCAATCTTTTTATGAGATACTGGTATTTATTGTAGAGAAGTTTCACTCTCAAAAATCGAGTTTATTTTTAACGCAAGACTTGTTGAACTGTGTAGCTCGTAAGCTTTAAAAATCTCACACGCCCTCAAACTCCTGAGGTGAATCTTGATGCATTCTAGTACTTTAGAACGACTGAATGAAACTAAATAACTATACGATTTGAATTCTGCTGTGTGCCTCATAAGTTAAAGTTATACAAATGGCATTCATGGCTGATTCTAATCTTCCTTTATTTGGTAAACATGATGACCTGCTGAACAAACTTTGTAATTTTTATAAGTTTTTCGTGGTTATGGTGAAGGCCTGACCCATTGCATCCCGTAAAGCGGCTTCATCGTACAAAATACATATTTCTGCTTATTGCATTAGTTTGCTGGGGTGAAAGAAAACAAAAAAAATTGTCTTCCTTCGTTCTATGTTGGATCCAGGGGCTATCTCTCTGTGTATCTGCCTCTCAGCTGGTATATAGTTGGCTTAATGCTAAAATACATATTTAATAAATAAATATGACATTGGGGTTAATGTTGTAATATATACATATACATGGCATAAATGATGTTGGGGCTAACGCTGCTGTGTATAAATGACATGTAGGACATTAGGGCTAATGTAGCAACACACATATATATATATATATATATATATAACACATATGACGTTGGGGGTAATGCTGCGATATGTATAAGACGCTGGGACTAATGCTGCTGAAGTTATCGCACTTTGAAATAAATTTCAATTGAAGGCAGACCTCCAACCAGAAATTTGTGTGAGCGTTCATTGTCAGAGTAAATTAAAAAATTTTCCAGTGGCGTTCCTCATTCATTTTTTCCGAAAAATTTTGTTGAAAGTGATGATGACTTGGAAGGTAAGAATGACGAGCAACTTTAGAGTTCTATAACGAGTGGTGGATTATGATTCAACCAATATCGTTTGATGAACTTCCTTTCTTTGGATTTGCGTCATTCAATGCTCTCAGTACAAGGAAAAATTTAAGAATTTCAATCCAACCAGCACAATAAAATTATGTAAAATCAAGCAGATTAAATCTTTGATTAAGAACATGCGTATCTTTGTTTGCAAATTTAACGGAAGCCATTGTGAATTTTGCCTCCGAACTTTTGAAAAACTTTTGACTATTGCAAATTTTTCCATGTGAAGTATTTTTCATCGCTTCGATTTTGTTGCGCGTTAACGAAGGTTTCACAACTTTCATAATAACTGAGGACTTGGGAAAATCGTTTTTAAAATGTTTCACATCTTGTGTGGGAGTTCTGTGCGGCAAGTTCTCACGCATTTCGTTTTCAGCTTGTATATATATATACATGCTTTTCTCTATCCGTTTTCGTTGTTTTGAGAACAATCCTCAGCTGAACTGAGAGTCAACTTGATAATTGACGTGATAATTGCCAGACGCGTGGTTATTTACTCTCACGGACTTTGAAATTTACCTCCACGCCACGCTCAAACGTACATGGTACGCGGCACCTGCATGACTCATTTTATTATTGGGATGCGCGGCTCTGCAGTTAGTGACTCAGGCATGAGCGGCGATCGATGCAAGTGTTGCGCACATGCCGCACAGGTGTTGTTTCTGGAGCTGGACGAGGGCAGCGACCGAGGAACGAACCGCAATCGAGAGGCTACTCTGGCATCTGTGGTCTGCACAGTACATTTGTTGGTTCATTTCTAAGACGAGTGGTCTTGTTCATGCGTATGATGCATATTTCGCGTCACGGAATAAATGAATATCTTCATATAGAGGGCAACTAGTGGCGCGATCATACACAGCAACTACACCTTCAGCACAGATTCCGTGTTCCCCTAGCTACATGCTGAATGGTGCCTTTCTCCTTCTTCTCTCTGGAACACCTTTGTAATGGCTGGGGAGGTTTAGTTAAATTAACTTATAATCGAAACTTTTAAGGTAACTGTACTAAAATTTATGAAGAAAATAATGTCTCTGAAATGACATGTCACTATTTCACTTGCACTGGGCAATAGAGGCAGAAGCGACTGAAGAAATTTGTGTGCGTTAGTTTGATTAATATTTAATCATGAATTAATTTTATCTGCGCGCTTTCTGGCATGAGTGTCTACCTACCAGGGAACTAAAAGAGTAGATTAGCAATGTAAAGTAGAGGGACATTGTTCAAATGTTATCAGTCCAGTTGGTAGGAAAGTTCTTTTTAGTATTAAATAGTTGGCTTCGAAACGGACTGTAGCACTTAGCGCAGCCAAGTCGACAGAGGAACTTGCGCGGCGTGCTGTACTGCTACGATGGCGCAAATTGTTTGAAAATTCGGTCCCTTGGTCTCTCAAATTTTCCAAGCGCCGGACACGATTCTATCTGCACGCTGCGTAAGGGCACACTTGTGTGCGGTTTTCCAAGTTCGATTCTGAACGTTTACTTTGAGTTGGCGTGCAAGTGAATACTACCATTTATGTCTGTACAGTCAAAACATCTATTTCACAAGCCGTAATCTGGCAAGCTTGGATAACTGCTCAAAATCCATAGTAGTGCTTTGTTGCAAACAATCGCTAATTCTTGCTTAATGCACTTAGCATTATGCAACTGTGTTGACGTGCTGCTTTCTGGTGAAATCCCCTCAGGGAGATTCAACTGTTATCTCTATGGGAATTAACACTCCCAAGAGTAAGATGCGAGTTCCCGAACTGAAGGTTAGACAGGTCTTCCTTGCTCTGAATTTGTATAGTTGTTTGTTTTGTTATGGACTGTCTTTCTTCGGTCCATTGCTGTCCTATCTTCCAGTACCATAACCTTCTTCTTCAACTTTTACCTTGTTTCTAAAACTTCTTTCATTCTTGCTGTTTCTATGTGCTGGGTGTGGGGACACATCTTTCGCATAGATTCTCTGTTCCCTTAATTCCATACTAAATTATTGCTGCCTTCCTCTTTTCTTTCCTGGGGTTAGGAATTCTTTCCTGAAACTAATGTGCAATTTAATCTAATCTTCTGATAAAATTTGTGTAATTATTCAAATCAATTTTTCGTTAAATTTGTAATGACACGTTTCACAAGTTTGTAATGCCCCGGAACAAAGTTCCAATTCCTTGTGCGAAATTCAGTTCTCTACCGCATTTGCAATTTTTACCTAGCTATCAAGTTTCACGTTAAATGTTCCATTCGAAAGTCCTCTCAAAATTTGAAACTCAAATTTCTAACTAGATCAAATAATTCAGTTCTTTTTATTTCATGACTTACCCCCTCAGGAGGATACAACTATTGTATCTATGGGAATTAGCGCTCCCAGGGGGACTATGTGAGGGCCCGAGCTAAAGGTTAGGTAGGCTTTCTTTTTTGTTAAAATAGCATTGGCTTTTGTTTTGTTACGGACCAACTATTTTTCGGTTCACTGCTGTCCTGTTTTTCCAACACCTTCTACTTTCTTCTTCAACTTTGATCTTGTTTCATGAACTTCTTTCTCATCTTACTGTTTCTATGCCCTTTCTGCATAGATTCCACGTTCCCTTGACTCCATACTAAATGGTGTCTTCTTCCTTCCTCTCTTTGGATCTCATTTGTTGAGGATAGGGAGGCTTAAACTAACTAATAATCTAATCTAATCTTTCATGATTTACGAAATGCATTCATGAATTTCTTAATTAAATTGTTCCTGTTAAAGCTTAGTTCTTCTCCCCAAGGTAGCGATTTTTGCTATATTTATCGACGAAAAATAGGTCCGTAGCATATGTAACGTGTTGGGTTTTTGTACACGGACGGCGTTGTAATACTTCTACGCACAGGAGCATGTTCATAATTTTGATAGCAAGATAATAGTGTAAAGATTTCTTCACTGCGTGTGTTGTATTGACAGGCCCTGATTCTACACATTCGGCAGCTGCTACAATAGAGTTAAAACTGAACTAGCTCTTAACTTTATTCGATCCAACTTGAAATTCCTTGCGGGAGCATTGAAGCTTGCTAACTGTTATTCCCAACTTCTCATTCAATAGACACGTCATTCTCGACTTTCAAAAACCTGACGGGTTGGGATTTTTTTTGCCTTACTGATGTTGACATGTCAATTGTACGCCAAAACTGATCCAACGTCATGACGGCTTAGCGTGGATAAAATGCAAGCAAATCGCTCGTCAAAAATATGACAGGTCTTCACTGTGAACTGCGGATAGACGTCCGCCTCACACGCTCGCCGTCGGAGCCCGCCCGCCGCTGCACGAGCTCTTGAACTGAGATGAGTCTGCAAGAATGCGAGCACACAATGCACGAATTAAAGCCTGAGATTGCCAGCCTGTGGCGGCATATATAATGGAAGACTCCTCCAATGTTTTGCTGAGGCTAACGTTGACCGACAGGATATCTTCGTTTCGAGGGCTTGAGGTCAAGTTTTTTCTATGATGGGCGGGAAATTTACTGCAGGTCGTAGCCGGCTTTTAAATTGGAGTTTAGGACTAGACCTATTCGGCCAACTGACTTGACAAAGTTCTGCTGTAATGTGTGTGTCCTTGTAAAACCGTTTGTGATTCTTTATTTGTTCTATAAATATCAGATGATTTGTCTGAATGTCTAAATTAATAGATACTTGATTCTTCACACAAAATTTTCAGGCCAAATCAATTCGATTTCAAACTCTATCTGTATTAATGTTCTTTGTGCTATAAGAACTCTTATTTTAACGAGTGTGCTATAGAACTATATTATTTCACAAAAATGTTTTTAATCCCAAAATCTCCCCGGGAACTGATATTTGTTCGTAATTCTTCACCATAATTTCGTTAAGCTGCAATTATTATCATTCCACTTGATTCAACAGGTGTTAAACTAATGGTCGTGACAGTTATTAAATGAAACTGAGCTTGAGGAGAAACGGTACGATGGTAGAGGTTCATTTTTTCAAAACTTTACTTCGTCTCGAGGAAATGTGTAAATTCATCTATTATACGACACACTTATTGAACGCCATTCTCTTGCCTCATGCGTTGCCTTTAATCCTTTTCTGTGCTATTTATTTTTAATGTTAAACTAAAATCAATTCATTTTAATTACATAAGAAAAAAAAACATTACCATATCAGAATACTGCATCTGGATTTAATTATGAAAAATGGAGACCATTTTGGTTAAATGTTCCAATTTAAGCGCGCTGTGAAGAGTCAAAAAACATCGTTCCAGTCACTTACTGCACATCACAAAACACCTCAAGCTATAGAGTTCAGTAGCGCAGCACGGAGGCAGTAACGAAGTCGTCATCGAGTGGCCGACCGCCTACACGAGGCGTGTCCATCACGCCGGGCAGCAGGCTGCCGAGTTCAAGGTTCCATGCTCGCTTGGATTCACGCCACCTGCGCTCAATTCGTGCATGGCTTCCCAGAATTTGGAACTCCTCACCTGTGTTAGGCAAACTGAATCTTTTTATGCTTACCTTAGCGGTTCTGATCAAAGTTAGAGAGGAAACGTTAAAATGAGAGATGGAATGTGAAGCTGCTAAAGTTTCAGAATTTGACTGCTCTGTAAGATCCAACTGAGAAGTGTTGTAAATAATTCTTTCACAGAAACGAACAACACTTCCTTCTAACGCGCACGTCTTCATCAATGTTGGTGCGTACGTGGTTCACTTTCCAAAACTCCATTCGAGCTACATCATTGTTCTTCAAGCCCGACTAGGAAATATAAATAGTTAGACACAAATTTAGTGGCTCTCTATTCAATTTTGGTTGTCTTTTGTTGCGGACAAAACTTATAGATTCAACCGAATATTGTTTATACAGGTATTTGTGGTATGACTATACTCATATAACACATTGCAGTCAGCCGTGTGTTTTCTTAATGCTTTTTTTAAATATTAATCGCTTAATGCTTTTCAAAGGAGAATTTGATGTAAATTTCTCGCGTAAAAATCGAATCATGAGACATTTCAAGTACCTGAACCAAATGGTCATGAAACATCGGGATGATTTTTCTGTTAGGAAACTTTCCTGTGTGACTATTTTTACAAAAAAAAGATGATTGACTGTGTAACGTTTCATTGAAGTTTCTGAGTTGAGCTCGAATTTTTTATTGTATTTTCAAATTTTAAAATATAAGTGTTATAAATTACCATCTGTGTTTGATATGAGCGCCCAATAATTATATAATTGTGTTTTCCCTTAAATTAAATGATGTTTTTGCAACCAATTTTATTTCTTTGCTATCTTCCGATCAAAGGAAAAAACATACATAAATTCGTCAAAATTTCAACGCAACGATATTTTTGTAGTTTTGTGTGATTTCTTTGCTTGCTTTCTCCCAAGTCTGCCATGGCTACCTTCCCATGACCGACTTAATGTACTTGGTTTCAAGTAAATGATAGTAATTATTCTGTCATTAATGAGAACAACAGAGAATTGAGGAAGAAAATACAATCGGTAAATCTCGTGCTCACGCGCCACTGAAGAAATAAAACTTCACAATAAGAGAAAAGGACTTAAGAAAAGAAAAAAGGAAAAGGAGTGAATAAAATGTGGCTACGTCCTCGTGATGCCATTTACAGGAACAAAAATAACTAAGAGGACCAGCATCAAACACTTAGCGATCCAGGCTTCTCAGGTTGATTCAACTTCTCAAAATTCACGATAGTAGCTGCACAGATGGAAAATAAGAGAACGTGGAAAAAATTATGGTAAATTTGAACCTTTTTGTCGTCATTGAGTTAAAGAGTAGATTGTTCGAAATTTCGTCCGACTTGGGCTGGTCAGTTTTGCCACTGCCTAGCATATGCTTCCCGCGATAATAATATAGACCTGTACTTCCCATGGCAAAGTAGAATGCCTTGAATGATTTTATTCAGAGAACAGACTAAATAAATCGTCTCTTGTGAGGTCATCGCACCGGAAGGAGGCGGCGGCGGCGCGCTGTCGTAAAGGAAGGTTTTCAGGCCACATGTGTGGGGGTTGTACTGGCGGGCTTCTTTCTAAACATCAGAGCTATATTGAATGTTATTTCTCAGAGAAATTAAGCTACTGAAAAAATCCAATATTTCAGTAAATTAAAGTAAATAGGTTCCGTTGTATGAAATATTCAATTGGGTTAGCTAAATTGATAAAAGTCTCTGTGTGGAAAATTACGCTACGATTTTACTACATCAGCCTGTTGAAGATACTATGATAACCCATTGACTAGGTAACCAGTGTAATGATCTAAAAATGAAGTTATTGATATTTTTGAATTTCTGTTCGTAGATGAGTTTGAAGAACTTAGTCATCAACGTAACATTGTTATAAAAACATACTTCCCACCTTTTGCTCGGCACGAAAGTACAATTCGTGGCTATTATTTGTCAGCTTCGCTGTTCGTGCAAGTGGAGCTCCCCGCTCACTTTCTTATCACAACATAACAGGTAACAATGATGTGCGTCTCAGCTGCTCTGACATCATACAGCACGTCGCCCATTTCATGGACTGATAGAACTGTGCCCTGCGGGATGAGCGTCGCGCACGCATGAATCTGGCTGAGCAGCGAAAGCATGACGTCTGTTATGTTCCAGCTTAGCTGCAGCGTGCATAGCAAAAGCAAGACTGCCTTGCTAGATGTTGCTTCGTCACGATGCTCGTGGGAGAATGGAAGAATTGCAAGAAATGTTCGATTGTGACCACAATCTGCGAACTGCATGATGCGTGAGGGCCAAGCTTGCGTGAGCAATTCTCATTCGCTTATCGGAAGACTGTGCAACCGCAGTCGACAGACATGGCATCATCTCAAGCATTAGCCTTGATCACTCCACTTTGAGTTAGCGCGAGAACGAGTTTACCAGTGGTCTAGGTTTATGAGGTCCACGCTCAAAGTTAGATGCGATTGCTTCATTTTGTGTGCTCAGTGTATCTGTCTCAGCAACGCCGAGAATTTGATTATCACTTTCGGCCGATGTTTTTCGTTCCTTTTTACTGGACAGCCGCTGCGAGCGCGAAGAATTTGCTCAGGGCCATCGCTGAGGAGACCTCACATTTACTTGGTCTCCATAATGACGCCCTGCGGCCCCTTGGGGTGCAATTGCTGAAGATGCATGCAACTCCTGTTGCATAGCAAACCTTTCTGTTGCCGTGCTATTAATCTGAAACGCGAGGGCTGTACGCGTGTGAACATTAACGGATTATGTTAACAAGAATGACATCACCTGATTTTAGTCAAGTTCACGTTTGTCAACTCCGTTGTATCTTACTCAACGCAAAACACGAGATAAATTAATGTTGATAAGCATGAGAATTTTAGATTGAGCCAAGGGCTTGTCGTGCGTAATCCCATTGGAAGCGTCGTGTCTGATGGTTGTAATTGACGATTGGTTCTCACGGTTTGTTATTGCAGAGTAGCGTCTTCTTCTGCTGGAGTTTATATTGGTTATTACTCGTCTTAATTTTGTGACCATCTAGTCTTAAAGGATCGTATACCTTCTCATTGTCTCCTTGTGAGAGTAGCATTGACAAGCATTCGCATGGGTTACTCGAGGTGAGCTTCAATATGATCTTCGACCCTGTGGAGTGTACGACGTCGTCGTCTGACTGCCCTGCAGGCAGCGCGTGGCTTCCCTGCTGAACACTTCCTGCCTATTGCAGCGCGAACTTTTTGTGATTAATTTCATTGCATCGTTTTTTTCGGGTGTGTTGCTTTTTTTAATGCATTCAGTGTGCACAACCTGTTAGTCAGCGTAAAAAATCAAATGAGTTAGAATGGGAATGATTTTACTGATTTTACTATGAATTATTTTCTTCCAAATTCTCATTTGGTGTCTGAAGAAAGCAAACACAGGTCCTGATAAGCATTCCCGTTCACTAGGTTCTCGATTCAAATCCACGTAGAGAATCACGTCATAACAAGAGACTGCAGTACGAAATGTCAAATTACCCCCAGCTTACTCAACTAATAATTATTTTTGAAGCGAAAACATGCGATGGTAAAATGGGGCAAAAGTGTGCGAAGCTTCGCCATCGACTCTGCCAGTTCTTTTCATCGTTATTCTACGCAGCTATTGCAAACCCATTCGATTGCCTGTTCCTGTGCATATTTCTTGAAAGTTCGCACACGCTCGAACTTATGACCCGTCTGTTTCATAAAAATTTACTCTTGATGATAACAATTGACTGATAAAAGCTGCTATTTTGGAATACCCGTGCTCAAGTGCAAGCATACTAACAGGAACATTCTCGTACTTCTTATTTTTTCCAATTCAAACGTGCCGCAGTTGTACAATTAATTTACGAGAATATGTTTTAATATATTTTTACGCAATTCGTCTTAGGGTTTTCGCCAGTCATGTTATCATAATTTACCCTGGTGTGCATCGTGAAGAATTTATTTGAGGACTGTCTAATTATATTCGCTAAGGCTGTTTTATAATCAAAGCTAAGTTATTCACATTGCCTCACAATGTCCAATTTGTACGTGAGCGGTGGTTGTAACACAATCAACTACGGCTCTGTTTCATGCCGAGGTCGCGTAGCGTTGTACTCCGCATTGTCTACCCGCACTTGCGCAAGGCCTGGTCGACGAGAAGTGCGTGTTCTGCGCTCTAATTCTCAGACCACGGACCAGATTTTCGTACAAGTTACGTCGTTGTAGCGGTTCAACTGACAGTGTAATTTCTTCTGTTGATTTGGCTATGTTACGGGCTATTTTTTCGGGCCAAAATCCTCAAGTAAGAGCTTATGTGTACTAGCATTGGGTATTTTTTGTAAATCAGTTTTAGTAACCGTACAGGGTTGCCACATGCCAAGAGCTTAAATTTTGCCGTGAAAAACTTTAAATTTAGAATTTTTGTCCTGTAGAAAAGACTAGCGCAGCCAAGTCAGCATAAAAAATTTCGCTGCCGGCTGTGCTGATATAACTAATTGAATTACTTGGAAACTCGGCTCCAAAACACTGTGTGGGCTGCTTAATTTGTCATTGACTTTGATTTTTCAGTTTTAATTCAAGGAGATGTTCTTCGCCAAAGTATGAGTTTCAAGTCCACCAATTGGTACTGCAGTTATCGAATTAACGGGCTTTAATCTTAGGAACATAAACTTTTTATTTACGTAAATAGAACATTTTCCAATATTGCTCGCATATTTTTATTGTAATTTAATCTGTAAACATGTTCTGTGAATTTGCATAGACAAATGATTTCCAATTGAATGATACGAATTTAAAATACAAAATTCAGAGCCCTGAAGAACTGGGTTGATCTTCTTGAAAATGTTGCCAAGTACATCTCTCTGCTTACCTCTAACTCACATCCATTAATTGTAATCTTAATCCTACGAACCCATAATCATGTACATGTTTTTCAAAGGAATTCTTGAAACTTGAAATTGTTTCCCTGCAGTTCACTCAGATTGGATGGGACAATACTTGGTAACGTAATTACGATTTACTAATTACTTCACCTTGTCTTAGGAGTCTGACGAATGTTGTTATCCTAGTGTGAACTTCTTCTCGATCACGTAAGACGTTAAATTATGAGAGTCACCTTGGAGCGATGGTCTCTCCGCTGGGTGGACCGGTCTCGGCTCTCCCATGTCATCGCTTGCTGCATCTCAGCGTCTCGCGCATCTCATCTTTGCGGACCTCAGACCTTGGGAAGAAACAGTGTTCAATGAGATGGAATTATCCCAGACAATTATGATTGTCTGTGATAATAATAATTGGCAAAGTATGTAGAGATTTACTCAAAGTTTTCCAGTTTCTAATATTTGCTATTTGTGTGAAGTAAAGGGTATGTGTTTGAAGATTTGAATTTTCAAAGAATTGTTTTCGTTATGGTTAATATCCACTAATATCCACCGTTGTTGTTAATATCACTTCATCAATTTTTCTTTCAGCTGCAAAACTAAAGTAAAACTGCAGTTGAGCTCATACTGTTTACGCTTGATAATTAACAAGTGACAAAGTAAAGATGGGGAAACTTGCAGAGGCTACTTTCATGTTTCGAAAATTTTTATTAATGTTGATTTTTGAAAGTTTTGTTGGTAATATTATCTCAACTTATTTCTATTCAACGTACCAGGAGTTCATTTAACATATTAAAGTTATTAAATGCTGCAAATGCGTGATTCCATTCATTCACTTCCCTCGGAAAAATTAAGATAAGTCTGAGAGTCCTCAGGCTTCAGCGGTAGCACTAGTAGCCATATTTAGGACTCATTTTTGTTCCATAAACCGTACGTGTATGTTTCACTTCCCTTAATTTGTGTCGTTTTCTTTTATAGCGGAAGGCGAGGTAGTACTCACTCGGTAGCTAGTATTCATAAAGTATTCACTACATTATTAGCTGTAAAAACGCTGTAAGAAAGGACATAATGAGAACCCTCTATTCAATGAGCTTACTCTCATTAATTCTCTCTTAAGTTAGAAATTAAAAATCTATTGAAATTTCAAAGAAACGTAATTGTAATTATGGGACGTAGATATAGTGTAGAGTAAAATCTATAGAGTAAAATAGAGTAAAATCTTAAAGCAAACATTGTCCGTTCTTATGCCATGGGCTTTTAAATCGTTGAACTACAGAGAGGCTATCTGAGGTTTAGCTTCCTAAACATTTCAACAGAAAGGTTTCTTCAACATTTCTACGGAGAGACTTTTCAACGCTCGAAGCATACGTCAGTTTTCACCGTTGAACAAAAAGCGTTAGGTGCAGGACTCTGTTTGAATTTTGATCTTATTCTTTTTGCTTCATGTTCGCTTTTGGTTTCTGAGTGTTGAAAAGTGCCACTATACAAAATAACTCGCACGAAAACTTCATCAGCATAAATAGTGACGATAGCGACCCTGTCTCCGCTGAGCAGGTTCGCACTGGAAAAGCTGAATTTTTGAATATCAAAGTTGCAATATGCCGCACTATTCATAAGGCTGCAAAACCAATTCTCAAAGAAATGAGCTTTTATCGAATTCCTTTTTTCTAAGCTTCGGACTTCGCTACGAAGCTCGATTCCTCTTACGCTCAAACTGACGCCCATCTCCACGTCGTCACAGCGCCATGATTGATCTGCGCACAGATCGTCGTTCCAGTTCCTGAAGCCAGAGCAGAGGAAGCGAAGTTCCTGTCCTAGAGGTGGTTCAAGTTACACTCTCGCTCGTGTTCTCCTCCATGGTCGTTCATTAGCCCACGCTGGGTTTCCACAGAAGCACCAAGCTTTATTTCGCCCACGATGTTAATATGGTTCACTGTTAGACATGAATTGAATTATTGTGTGTTACTTGTAACTATGTTTATGCTTTGGGTTAATAAATTTTTCGCATCTTTCAAACTAACAGAACTGTGCTCGCCTAACGTAATAGATAGAGCTCCCGGCTTGGTGATGATGACAGCCTGTGAAATTGGAAATGGTGTGGCTGTGTGAATGTGTTAGATTACTGAGATAATCGAGTTTTAGGTTATTCAGTTGTTGAGTTCTTTCAAACATGTACAAAATAATCTCATATTGTTACATCAGTTTGTTCTGAGCATCAGCTTCGTAATTATTTTACTGCAAAGGTCCACACCGAACCAGCTGAGCAACCGTAGCCATCACCATGAAAAAGTGTTGGGGTTGAGGGTTATAGGTGCTTCTTGTATTAATGTTTCTAATGAATCAAAATTTATTTCGTTGTTCTTTAAAGATTTTCGCCTGCAATATGTGAGCAAAAAAAAATAATTCGTAAAAAATTTGCAAGCGTTTTCTTCGAAATGGAAACGTCATTTTTTATCCAGTCGTTGTCACGAGTATGAAGTTATTGGATTAAAACACTTATTTTTCATTAATCATCTTGGTTATTATTTAGAGTAATGCGTGTGGTCGATAACTCGCTTCGTTACTTCTCAAGGTTAAGATTGGAGGAGCGCAACTTTCATCTTTTGCTTCTGTGTTGCTTGAGCTTGACACATTTACCCAACTGGCTGCTTCCTAGCTCAAGTGAACTTTGAGACTCCTTTGTTATGTCTGTAATGATGCTTCTTTCTCACTCTAGCTATTGCATTATCGGGTCCACTTCTCGTGTTAATCATGACCACAAAAACTCACCTGTATACCGGAGCATCCATGATAAGCCAACCATGTTAGTCGGCTGGCCGCCCTTGACCGAGCGTGTACCACAGCAGCTGTGCCGGGTGCCCGCTCAGAGAGCCTGCCACCTACCGGCAGTTCAAACACATTCATGCAGGGACATGGATTGCAAATCGCCCTATCACCCATAATTGGAGAAATTTTTATTCGCGCTGACGTGTTATTTTGCTAATCTATGTTTTAATGAACGGTATTTAACATAATCGCACTGAATCAGTTATTAAAGTATCATTCAACAGCGGACTCTCAATGGGCAATCGAAATCTTTTAGTGGAATATTTTTTCACATTGATATAAGTCTTTCTCTCAGTAAAAAATATCACGGGGTGAAGACAAATCAGCAGGGGTCAGACGGGCAATTCAATTTAGGTAGTTGTTGTTGGGACAAAACTTTCGTGTCCTTAGGTACTGCAGTGGAAAAGGAGAATGAACTCTCCTCTCCTGGTGCCGCAAATCCTTAATTTGTCACATTTTACGTGAAGATACTCATTATCATTTATTTTTATTTGGTACAACGCAATGTTTTTATGCTTGCTTGAATGCCGTGTTTTCTAGTATGAATTATTTAGATTCTGTGAGTTATTTAACATCTACTGTCAATTAACAATTAAATGAGAACTGTTACTTTCGTCATTACAATTCGGCCAAACAATGCGTCGGATTTTTAGTCTTTTACTTTTTCGTGGTGCACCTGATCCGATGTAATGAAAACAATACACCTTCTGATGAGTTGTGTGTTTGAATTGAGTGTTCTATTGTATAAATTCTTTACTGAGAGACAAATGTCAATGGAAGGGCTTCGAATTCAAGAAAGAGCGCACAAAATTTTTTTGTTTAAAAATAGAAACGAGTCATATTGAAGGAAGAATTCGCAATAGAAATAGAAAGTGACGGATTCTAGGCAACAGGGGGTCATCACAGACCGTCGTAAATTCTTTGATAGACCTTTTTATTACTCGTTCATCAGAGCATGTCAATTTCATCAGTAACATTGGAAACTTTGTTTTATTAACAGACCGTGACGTCCGGAGAACGTCTACTGCTTGCTCAATTAATTTCAAGGTTCATCGTTGATTTGTAAATATGGTGTTTGAGGCAGAACTCATTCGCGATATTCAATTACGACGACTGATTATGAAATCTGCTTTCTGTTCTGTTTTCAATGTCCAAAGGATGTATGACTAAACTCATCGTATAATTAATTCATTTACATTCATAAAGACTTCGATTTATATACAGTGATGATTACATTTTTTTCAGATAACAAGTGAATTTTTTTGTTAAATCTATTTTAACATGGGGTTTATGTAGCGTCAGAATGACCAATTCTGAAGCGGGTAACTGAGGGCATTCTTGGGTATAGTGGCGTTCATGGCTCACTGTCCACGCCACGCACTGGCCTCGAGGGAACTTTCTAGTAGATCCTTGTGAATGGACTGGCATATGTTCACGCGGTCTCGAATTTCAAAGTTTATATCGGAGAACACACTCTATGTAGATATGCTACTAGTAACCTCAAAGTTTGACGCCGTGTAGGCGGGGGCTGTTGATTTCGAGGAGCCCTCGTACGTAGAATAGGTTGGGTAACTGCTTCATGCTCCGAAGCCTCATGCGAGTTTTTTTTAGCATGACGCCTACTGCCAGTTTTGAGAAGCATTCATAAGTTGTGGTTGCTCAACGCCTGAGACACTACGAGTCTGTTACCTACAATGGAGAACGAAAATTTACGTCTTCATGGAGTTTTGGTTTTCCATAATATGTAAAGTTTTCTTTCATTGGCTGATGAACCAGAATTAATGGAGCACCAACAGCAAAGGTCAGGTCTGAGATGCGGGTCAACGCGCCTTGCTCTCTGTGATGTGCCGCTCCAGTTGAGGTGGACAAGTGACATCAAGCATACGTTCTCTTCCCCGGAAAAATAAACTACTCTCAACACTAAGCAAAGCGGTCCGTATTTCATCCTCGCTGAAAGATTCCGTTGCTGGATCTCATTGTTGCTCGAGTTCTCTCAATATTTCCTTCTTTAGATATTGAACACACAGCTCTATGGCTCGCAGTGCTTTTGCATCAGAATATTTTGTTGGCCTTGGCCGTTCAATTCCAAAAACAGCACATCTGGCTGTGTTTGCTGCAGCTTCATTCGTGAACATTTGACGGCTGCTTGTGAGTCAACTGAATTTCAGCTCCTCTTGCTACACGTCGGGGTTTTTTAGTTGCGCAATCTCTGGTCTGGCAAATAAAGGGTGATGAAGTTTAGCATCCAGCAGGAAACGATTGGCTTTTTTACAGCTAGCTGTATCCGCTCTTCAAGACTTCAAAATAATAATAACGATTATAATTGCGAAACATATAGACAATTTTCGTTTAAATTTAAACTTAAACGAAAATTGTCTATATGTTTCGCAATTATAATCGTTATTATTATTTTAATGTAAGACAAACTCGTCCAACTATACTTTTGGATTAGTGAAGTCATTCTCACTCGTCTCAAGTTTTTCCAGAGGCAATATTACTGTTATATGAAAAAGTAGAGTATTTTATTAACATTGTATTTTCTACAAAATGCGCGTACATTTATTACGCTAAGCATCGTAGTTCGTAAAAAAAACTCAAGACACCATCCATTTGTATTTGCTTCAACACTCATGTTCGTCACTCTCACCGGCTGACATCTTGTATTGTAATTGGTTCCTATATTTAATAGCCGTTTAATACGGCAATTCGGACTCTGCTTCAACTTTCTGATCAATTATCCGACTTTTTCCGAATTGTACTGTATTCATGCTGTAATTTGATTCACATTTTGCTTTTATGCCTCCCGATTGACAACTTGGGCGAGTCTTGAGCTGTCATCTTGTTCAAATGAAGTGGAGATGCAATCACTAGGTACGGGTTTTGTGCGTTAATTAAACTATGGATTATAATTGACCCTAGGCAATAAAAAATAATGTACTTTCGCGGGTTTTCTTAATTGCATGGAAAAATTGTAAACAATAATTATTCTCTCTGATGTGTGTAGGTTATTAAATCAATGGGTATGGGCGTTCATTGGTGAGGGGTGCTTTGCAATTCTCAGCCATGAAGGCATGTGAGTGATGAATCACGGTCGACCGTCGAAAACTTCCTTTCGCCAATATTGCAATATCATTTACGTGGAAGTTTGATTTTATTGGATAAACGTAACTCAAGAGAGAATGTAGAACGCTTTCCTAATATAAATAGGTCATAAAATACTAGCTTTTATGAGAACTACGGATGCCATCTTCAATCCCGACAATGCCCTCTATTATCTACTCCTCTTCCATTTGCCGAACCCCAGTGCTTTGGATTGCAGCTTAGCGGAACGCTGATAGTTGCGCACTACTGAAGCAATGCAGGTACTTATATATAAAGAGAGATGTTCAGCGTTCTTGAGCTTGGCGCAATACAAGCGACCCAAGCGACGATAATGCCATAGTATTTAGGTGACGCTTTTTACGCTCTTGCTGCAATACTGTGGCATTCTCCACTCCGCTGACCGCCTGCGATCTCTTCTATTGAGCCATTGAGAACCATCTTGCAGTAGATTTACGATCCAGTCTCAACTTGACGCGCTGTTAGCTTTGATACATGTTATATTCTCACGATTTAACTGCCCTACATCTTTAATTATAAAGAAATCGCTACGAGGAATACTGAAATGCTACGTCTGGCCAACGACTTTCATCTCCACGAAAAGAACCGCATACAAAGATATACTCTCGCGGATAAGCACAACTTCGAATCAACTCTACAATCTGCCTCTCGTCCTCTTCTACAACAAGCCGACCCTACGACTGACCATCATCACCAGCTTCCCTCCTCTACATCACCACCACGACGCAACCGAGGGATCACAACTCCAAGTTATCAGATACCACTTTCTCATTCCTCTATCGCAATGTACTTCTTGTATTTGAGATCTTAATCATCCAGGATATTATTAATTTGTATAGATAGAATGCGGGATCCTAATTAATGTTTATTACTATCGTGGGCATTTCACTTATTAACAATTAACGGCTGTCGTAACACGTTTGTTCCCTAAGAGGGAAACGCGCCGGCAGTCCCTCAAGCCGAGGGGGCAACGGGCAGTCTTACGCGGGGAGTCGAACACAGGGGTTGCTTGAGAAGGTTCCCTCAATAACTGAGATATTGAAGAGAAACAGCATAAGATCATATAAGCGTCACTGGTGTTTTCCACTGCGGTTCATCGCCTTTAGCGATGAACCCGCTTCGCTTTAAACTACTGTAAAAGTGACAATTAACTGTTAATTAACTGGAGATTCAACTTATTCTAATTAAAAGTGATTACTGATCGTAAAAGCAACCAGCCTCCTCGCACTTACTTCATCAACGCCAAACTGGATCCCGCAGATAAGTTAAACTATTTACTCTGTGTCTAACCAGCTTCTCCCTCAGCAGCATTGTGATGTATTTAGATGTCTGCGTCAATAACCAACCTTTGTAATCTTTCGTGTCTTTAATTTCCTTTGTAAGTTAGGAAGAGGTGGCGATGAAAAGAGTTGATGATGATGAAGAGATGATGATGAGAATACAATGATAAAATGCACATTAATAATAGCCTTCGGCTCTGACCTCACGCTTACCGAAGAGCAAAGATAATTAATTAATTAATTATGACGACCGTTGTTGATAATTGACTTACTATAAATATTATTTGCCCAAATATCGGGCTGGTGGCAGCTCCAATTACTTTATCATGATTGATGGAGAGTAGAAAATAAATGAATGTGGCGAATAGAAAGAAATGTCACGACAATTAAATAAAGAAAAAGAACATCCATTACGATGACTGCAGCGTGCGGAAACCACGAACAAAACATACATACATACATGCTAAATGAAACTGATAACTCATAACTATGTGGCACGTTGCTGGTTTGCTGAGATTTATGGACAAAAATTACTTCAGATAATTTTGGCTCAAAACATTTGTGTACTTTTTGTTTTTAAAATGTACACTCGTGGATTTTTACTGGCGAGATAAATTAATACACATGGAATGTTTTATTTTGAATTAGAATTTTTCGGTTTGTTCCCCTTTTTTGAAATATTTGCTAATTATTAGAGCTGAAAGTGCATTCTCAATAAATTTGTAGATTTTACATTTGGCTAGTCGTCTCGCTGAGCTTGTAGCACCCCTCAGAGAGATACAAGTACATGTAACATCTACGGGAATTAGCGCTCCCAGGGAAAATATGCTCAAGTCCCGAGCTAAACACGAGATAGGCCTTCATTCTGTTGGAATAAAATAGTTTTTTTGATCTGGTTACGTCCCCTCTTTTTTCGGTTCACTTCTATCCTTTTTCAGCACCTACTACTTTTTTTCAACCTTTACCTCATTTTATAAAATGCTTGCTCAACTTACTGTTTCTATGCACTGTGTGCATAGATTCCGCATTCCCTTGAGTACGTACTGAATAAAGGCTTCCTTCTTCCTCTCTTTGGACGTCCTTGTTGCATTAAGGTAGACTTAAACTAACATCCAATCTAATATAATCTGAGCGTGTAGCAGATAGTACATCCAGAGTAGGGTTTGTTAGGATGTTGAGTACCTTATTTGCACACAATTTGTAGTTGCTACTTTCTCTCACAAGTGGGCCTTAATTATTTCAGCTGTTCGTTATCACTCGGCTTTACGTACACAATTGAAGTTCTTCCAAATAACAATTCATGAAATATTAATTTAAATTAATTGGCATTATATTATCAAAAGCATTCCATTTATCATATTAGCTTTCATGATAACATTGCACAGTTTTTTCGAAAATGGTTTCTGAAGATAATTTACGCGTTTCAGAATGAACGGGTGGGGATCAATAATTGTGTCAGCAACTCGAAATATAATCGAAGTTGAATGAAATGCCCATGCAGGCAATTAAAAGTTTTGGGTTAATGAAATTGTTATTGAAAACTAGTACACTTCGTTTCTTTATCGGCAACCTACTACTTAACATATTTTCGCTATTCTGATATTGAATGAATAATTCAGTGTATATTCTGTTCTATCGATGATTTTTTGTGTTTAATGCAAAGAGTATTTTTTTTAAATCGTAGAAATTAATATTCACGTAGCAATGTTCGTGCAAGCTTTCATATTTGTCAAATTGTTTTAGAATCTAGCAAAATTTTTGTCTTTTGTGAAATTTTGTGTATCATTTACGATTTTGATGCTTTAGAATGCTTAGCAGAAAACCGTCCTGTGGTATTTTCCCACGACATAAGCTACGCCCATGAGAACTATGTCGTATTCGTTATCTGACTTTCGTAATAAAATCATCACTGAAATTAAAAATAATTGTCATTGAGTATAATAAATTCGGTCATGCATTAGCAAAAAGACTCCATTTCTATGAAAGAAAACGGGAGTATATATCATTCAATTGAGAATTAGTAGGGGGGTTCAAATTTGTTGGTGTTGAAACTAAAAATAGAACAAGGGCCATTACGTGAAGTTGAATTTCATCCAAGTTCGTTGAATCTAATGCCTATCTGAAAAAAGGGTTCGTGTGAGCATCTTTCTAGGAACACGAACTTCAAGGAAATGTTACAGGCTAAATTTCGTGGGAATCATAGCTAATTAAACCATATAAGACAGTTCTCCTACTCCGAGGCTTTTATATACCTCATTATTCTTGTTTTGCCCACGAACATTGCCTAGGTTATAACAAATAATCCTGTGTTTTGAAATTGGCTTTACAGTGTTGCCTCGCTTCGTCTTAAAACTTTTTCACCTTGGTTTTGTTTTGAACAGCTGCGCAAGTCTCCCAACATTGAACATTGCATGCCTCGTTACTTCGCAGCTAGCAAGCTTGCGTCGCTTTTCTCTAGCGTCCTTAACCTCTCCACGAAAAGCTGCGAAAACTTCGTGTGAACTTCGTTCATATGCAACGCTTCATGACACACGCAATGAGACAAGAAGTAATAAATACCTTGTTGACTGTTTGCATGATTTGTTAATGTCCGTCTAAATGAGTGGACGCGTCTCTGCTCGACTCAGTTCGCGCTTGAAGCCAACAGTTTTGAAGCTTTTTGTATTCATATTTATAATTTGTGAGTCGGAAAACTTTCAACTTACCTGCGAAATCGATTAAGGAGTTTTTAGTTTGGTCTTATTTTTCAGTTTTTAGTGCGTTGGGAACTTTCAACTTAACTGCGAAATTGTTTAAGGAGAATTTTGTTTTTTCTTATTTTTCAGTTTATACACTCGGTGCTGGGAGCTACGAAAACAATAGACGTGTCTCGTTACATTCACGCTGTCTTGCTGAGACGCCGATGTTACGTTCACTGGACATGACGCTGCTCAATTGGCTTCATTACTGGACCACAAGAATGATTAGATTTGGGCCATTGAACATGCAAGGGAGCCACCAACCATCAGGAACTGGGTTTTCTTACTCCAATCACACTCTCGCATCAGCCATTACAGAATTGAAGAGATCATCTGAATTGATTCATGTCCTCAACTAACATTAGCTGAAAATTCTGCTAAGCTGTGTTTGAATTTCCAATCGTTGTTCACCAACACGTGTGTCAGATTCCTTTGCGTATGTAGGGGCTTTCGAGTTTAAAATCGATAAACTTGCTGTACAAACAAGACTTACTAAAAAATTACCGTTGGTCACGTTTTACTCCACCCGTCACCGCTCGTCGATCAATCGTGACCGTCGCAAACACATGGGAGGTTTTACATCTCGTATTTGACCTGGTTCGCATGAGATCATTTTCCAAACGGTCGTCGCTACGAAGCGTCGTCCTCCAGTGCTAAAAACTCGGCCGAGATTTACTCTACCTAAGAGGAAATTATCAGACTGTTACGACCGTATTTTTAAGTCACGAGTTTTTTCTGAAAGATGTGACCTCTTTCGAGACCATTACCTTGATTTCATCGACATTTCCATGAAGTGAAGTGTTTGTGTGCTGCTCTTTATCGCCACGGGTTAGACACAACGGTAAGTATGAAAACCACGCAGAGTATAGGTAAGGTATTGAACTATTGGGCCAAAGAGGAAACGCTGTCATTTCATAAGGAAAACCTTGACTTCATTAACGAAATGCTCTGGAATTCTTCCGAATAATGAGCCTCTCCTGATATGAAATGTGTTTTCAAGGATTTCATTCCATTGAGTTTGTTTCTATGACGTTAGAGGACATGAGATTATAATGCTCCACATTTGGGTATATCGGGCGTTGTGTAATTCGATGCTCGTATTTTAACCATATACAGAAAAACGCTAAATAAAACGATTTTTATGAGTGACAAAAACCTCAAAACTTTTTCGTCTTCGAGAAATGATACCCTGAAATAATTTAATTCCCGTAGGAATAGGTTTACAATGCAGCCAACAAATAAAATCTAACTTCTTGGGCAGGCTGTTGGCGCGCGCTTTAGCCTATTCCTACGGGAATCTAAAATTATTTCAGGGTATCATTTCTCGAAAACGAAAGAATTTTGAGGTTTTTGTCACTCATGAAAATCGTTTTATTTAGCGTTTTTCTGTATAGGTTAAAATATGTGCATCGAATTACACAACACCCTGTATAGTAGTAATCGTTGTGGCGTATATTTTTTCCAATTTCGAATGCATCACTGGTATGGATCATCTGTTCCACCGAAGCAACTACGGCCGTCTTAACCGGCCGGCTCACTACAGCGTCTTTGTGTGTTCTGCGACGGACGTTCTTAGATGCGAGGATCCTGTTTCCTGGTTTAAAATTCTGGCTTTTATCTGCTTAATGTAATTGTGGATAAGCTCATCGGTGCCGGGGAGCCTTGCAGATGCAAGTCACGCCCGAGCAACGACCGCACTTCAGCCTACGGCTACTTCGTACTCCGGCCGATGAACGCGTCTGCACTGCTTCTTTGCGTCCCCTTTTTTCTTTCATAAAAGAATTTTTTAGTCATCTTTTGTTGTGCCTTGCAGTACTGGCGTCCTGCTACGCTTCGTCATCGTACTGATGTTTTCTTACCTGTGTGGTGGCGCCCTGTGGGTGGTGTTTTGCGTGGTGCGAGTAAATTGTGTTGACTGAGATGGCCAGCGAAACTTTTTAAGCTTATGTTTACCATTTTTATTTTTTAGCACGAGATGAAATTGCGAGCAGTACCTCACTTTCAACTTAGATTAGGAAGACGAATAGATATTTTTTATTTTTTATTTCAATAAATAATCTCCATAATGTCCGTCGAAGAAAAAACATTGTTTATGTGAAGACTAGTTAAAGCATTTGGTTTAAGTAATTTTATGACTGGTCTGTGATAGTCAAAGCCTATTTGTGCGTCTGCGGTATTTAAAACAGCACCTAACGTTAATTATTCATGAACTCAATTAATTTTAATTTGCTTATTCTTTAACTTACCTAAGCGTAATTTATGCATTTGCAAGGTCTACATAGATTTAACGAGCCTTTCCCATCCCACGGCTTTGAAGACCAGGTAACGAGATTATGTACGTTACTTTAGGGTAGGGACATGACTGAGGTGGTTTGGTGGTACTTACCTTCATCTCAATGACTCTCAAGCTGGTGTTGGTTCTCCAATACTTAACACTCTGACCGCAGCGTGCGTCACTGGTGGCCACGGAGGGGTTTTTCATAATGCCACTGACAGACCAGTAGCCACAACTCAATTTTCATAGATATTTTAATAAAGCTAAATGAGGGTATGATCCAGTTAATGTTTGCTATTTTCCAAACTGCTTACCACAATTGACTATAAATTTGAGTTGAATGATGAACTTCAGTTTAACCAATTGCAGTCAAAGTGTGAACATAACTGTGTTTCACGCAATGTTATGCCAAAGAAGAAGTATTCTTATAAATTTAACCATCATCTGACTTTCAGTAGCCTCAGTAAAAGGACAAAAATCAATATCGATTGAAAGTCAGACGTTCTAGCGAGGAATGAGGAACTGCCTTTCAACAACCACCAGCCTTGTGAGCAAGCAGTGTAGTTTTCTGCTTTCACAGACCAAACACAGATACAAGGAAACGATTCGCAGGCTACGTTCGTGCGCTCGTTTTCGTCTCCCTCTTTTAGGAAACACGACGGAATTGCGCCGCTAGCGATTAGCCGCAGGTGAGTTGTTAAAAAACCCTCAGCTGCGGAGAGATGATCTTTTTTCGTGTTAACTACACTGCAGTTGCTCCTGAGAGGTATGCCATCTGAACATGATTTGTGTCAATATCTCGAACCGTACTGTACCCATAAATACACTCTAATGAACGTCAGTTTGCGCATCTAAACTTGAAATGACAGTTATACAAGAGAACTGGACTCGAGTTTTGGCAGAAATCACCCATGCATGGAGAGTTCCGCGACTGTTGATAGAAATGGTATTCACATATGAAACTGTCGAGTTTGAATTACGAGTGTAAAAGTGTGCTTGTTTTCTAAAATAGCACATCGATTTTGTCAACCGAGATGCAATTTTTAGTGTGGTAAATAGAGTGTGTTAAAGTACTTAATGTGGAAATGAAATTATATTCTATACTGCGACGTAAATGCTCTCATTTTGTCTTTAATTCATTCCAGAGGACATGACAAGATTCAGTGAATGATTAAATTTTATACATTTTTCCGATATTGAGACGTAAGATTAGGTTAAAAAAGCAAGGAAAAGATCAACTAATCTGTAATAAATTTTTAAGGAATAACGAATAAATCGACATATTACCGGAAACCATCGAGTGCATTTCATTTCTTGGTACTTGTGTTTCTTTTTAGATTCCTTGCATTTGACCACAAAAGATTTCTGGCAAAAGATATTGTTCTTGGACACATAAGGCATCAAACAACCCTTGTCATGTAGCTTGGTGTTTTACTTGTCTTCTAGTGCAGTTGTGGCTAATGTTTCCTTCATGTGAACTTCGACATGCTTACATCATTGCTTTCTGAACTGCCTTTGTTCTGCGTGTAGGAGACAATCCTTCACAGCCTTCGTATTTTAGTTCGAAGAACGTCTTTCGTGACGTCACCTGAGATTGGCATTGTGCCATTTGTGATAGGAGTACATACGGCGGCTTATGAAGTTATTTTATTTTTTCGAATGATGAACATTACTGTATTATGCAATGATTGAGTGAAAATAGATGAAAGGGTGCGCTACAAAATTTTGGAAAGAATTTAAGACTTTTTAATAGAGTGTAGACACGAATTACGGTAACTTGTAAAAAATGTTTCCGTTATGAAGGAAATGCTTGAAAATCTGCGTTTGGTAGTGTCCTCTTGTTTAATTTCTTATGCATCATTTGAATGTCAAGTTCTATTTATTGTCGCAGTGAATATCTCTGGTAAATATCAATAGTAGGTTTTCTGTTCATGTCTCGCTTACTGGGCGTTTATTTGATTAACACGACACAATAATAAAATCTACTTCGTTATTTTAGTGTCTTGGATACTGGTTGGTATAAATAATAGGGACGATTTATTAATGGAATTCCCAGCCATAATCTAGTGCATTATAATGGCTTTTCCTAAACGAGTGGAAGAGGAAGTTAGTGTCCACTCATGGCGAATCACGGTATCAAATACTTTCCAGCTTTATTTCTGCCTATTTGTATTCACACAGTAGTCGTCTCAAAATGATTGAAGAAAAAATTTGTGACTAATGTCGCCGTAGATTTCCATGTTCTTAGGCAAGTTTAATTTCTTCCACTCGGTACACTCTTGTCGTAGATGTGTAATTATTTCTTTCTCTCACTTCTTTTACTCTATTTTCTGTTGCCTTTGACACAGTGTTCTCATTTGAAGAGCAGTGAATGAGGCCGTAATTTGTCGCACCGTTCCTTTATGATGTAAGTGCCGTTCTCAAGTACAAACTACTGTATTCTTCCCGCTGTAATTGCATAGTAAAAAATGTGATAGATGGCATAGGTGCTGGTCTCCATCTCACGCTAGAAAGAAGGGCATGCTTCGATGTGAAGGTATCGCCTATTTTGAAAGTTATTTCTCATCTGCAATTTCATCACCTGTAAATTTTCATGCGATGATTTTTGAAATTCCTCTCAACATGAAAGCTGGCAGCTGTGTAGTTAGCTCCCTTGCGTAACCTCTCAGTGATGCAAAGATAAGTTAGATGCTTCGTCAAGTTGGAAGTTTCAATAGTTATGCTAGTATTTGTTAGAGTATTTGAATCCTTTGTCGGTGCCGGTAGATGGATTCGGGCTTTTTCTCAAGGGACTTTTTCTCTATTGGTTTGATGGCCGAAACATTGCTCCCTAGAGGTATTGCGCCGTCCTTCTGCCCCACGATTGGTAAGCGTCCATTTGAATCTGTGTGATAGTATTAGTTGGTCATAAATGAACGTTATTGTTATATATGTATATCATTCATGTTTAGACACTGGCGTCAATTTCAGTTTTGTTCGCTTGCAAGTCTGACGTACACAAAGCCCGTTAGTTAACTGGCTCAGTTCGGTTTGTTAAATTGATACCTTACGATAGTAATTAATAATTTTACGATCATGTAAACCTTTATTAATTTTATTTGTATTGAATGTCATACCATTTCGTTGATGGTCATCCTTCATTATTATGCATACCGTTAGCACAAATGTAATTTCCATCTAAGAAATGTGTTTTCAGGCGTCGCACGCGCATAAGGAACTATATAAGGGCAAGATTTAGGCCCTGAAAAAGCATTTGTAATGAGACAACTAATTGAAGATTTTAGTAAATCTGTGTGAAGAAATTAACCCGTAATAAGGATTCTCTTTGTTTCTTTCCTGATTCTGTGTTTAAATAGAGTATGTATGTCCTTTTGACTTTGTGTTAGTTACATGATGCAGTAATGTATTTCGTGTTTCCAATTATTACCTGAAAATTTGAGGGTGAAACATTTTATCTACAGAATAATCGTTTTCAGAATGGACTTCATCGTGGACTTGGAGCTAAACTCACTTTTCTTGTTATTTTAATGACATTTTACAATTAAGTGTAGATTGTATCTAAATTAAAATTGATAAAACATAGCTACGTGTTTTCTATCAGAAAATGTATCAAAATCGTTAATTTTTATTCCTAAAATTTAAAAATTATGATTTACTAGAGGCAGAGCAACTTCATACTGGCCCTGAACTATTTATAACAAACATCGGCATCTACGGATGCTTTATTTCCAATTGAAGCATGATGCATATCACCTTTTACATCGGTTTTTCAAATGCCTTATAACTAACACCAGGACGCCATGACGCTTTCCCCCGGTCAAAGACCGGTACCCATTTCAGACACCTGGGTAGAGTGGGGTATTGTGCTTAGAATTTTTTCTCCTATACCCAACAGAGAAAATCGCCACAAGCACCGAGACTCGAACCCGCGTTTCCTGCACGGAGGCAGGTCCTATAGACACACGGCTATGGCGAGCATAGAAATTACAATTATTTTAAAATTGGCTTAAATTGCCCTCGTAGAGTTCTTTCATTAATCGAACATTCCTGAACGTGCAAAGAGTATACACCCATGATTGCTCACTTTTCGAATGACTTTAAACTCTAATAGAAGCGCATCCAATACTTGCTTGCAATGTGTCGCTGGCACTAATTACAATTGCACATTAGTGACGATCAATAGAGATGAAGAATAGTTCTTACACAAAATGTAAAAGTTCTCAATTTCTTCGATAAAGTTCTTAAAATAATGCGTCAAATATAGGAACTAATCTGGGCTAGAATTTTTTAGATTTTTAATTTACACTGACAGTTTCCTCCTAGACTTGTGATAGACATTTCAAAGCAATACTTTTTTGGTGTGCTCTCAATGTCTTGGCCAATATTCACTGCATCTAGCGGGCTACTTCTCTCGGTGCGCGCCTCTCGCCGCTGTGTAATGAGCAGCTCGGGATCTTATTTCCGCCTATAGCTTCGTTCTTATCTACACTCCAGTTCTGCTTTCTTCCGCGAGGGTCTATCTATAGTGCTTTCCCGGAGAGTGTGTCTCCATCATACATGACTGTGGAGTTCAGCAGTATACTGAGGCGCTCTCAACAGTTGTACAGTGATAGAACAGTGACTGAACTAGACTCTCTGCTCATGTTCTATCTACAAGGTTATTCTTTCCAGTGTGTGGAATGTACTTCACCCTTATACACGCACGTCAATCATGACATGTGTTATGTTACACTGTTGTGTTGAGGAAGTCAATAAACTGAAAAAATATACCTAGGCGTTCATGGCAAGCCGTACTTGGCCCTCGATCTTCAATTGCATTGGAGTAATTAGTTGAACACTTTTTCACTATCTTCGGCACGAGTTTTACGTGAAAGCCTTGAACTCCAGCTACTTTGTGCTCTGTTGGGTTTGGAATTAACGAGTGGAAGAAATTCAGAGAAGCAGGAATTAATTTGCTCGCAACTTTCATCAGAGTTATGGTTAGAGGATAATTATTTTCCAGGACTTTTGGGGCATAATAATTTTCCCCTGTAGGTCGAACTTATTACTAACTATATTTTCACTTGCTTAGAGTTGATAACCGCAAGTTGAGTGAAAACGGGAGACAATGGACAAACTCACATTCTTAGTGAGGTGAATGTAAAGTCATCTGATTTGTATTGAAAAAATGTGTGATCACATAACTAACACTTTCAGTGAAAGCCTCAGCTAACCTCATATAACGCTAATCTTGGCGCTTTTTCTGAAGCAGTGCCAGATAGCTGGTACTGAAATTATCGTAACGACACCCGTACATCAGTGAACAGTCTTTTGTTGTGGCGCATTTCCGGGCTTCGGAGACTCGGCTTTCTAGCGCGATACGAGGACGCAGACCGCGGGGTTCGGGTCGCCGGAGTGAGAGAGAAGTGCGGGGTCATCTCTGAGGGCGAACTCTGCGTGGTCCTCGCCCTAGTGAAATTTGGTCTAGCTGGACTCGATCACAATGAACAATGAAAACTACGAGAATGTTAGTTCGGCGTTGAAATGTTGTGTTTACGAACTAGACCACCTCAAATAATCTTTACTTCGATGACTTTGGTTCTGGGTTTAAATTTTGTGTTTTCGAACCAGCCCACCGCTAACAATCTGTGGTACGATGATTTTGGTTTCGGATTGAACTTTAGTGTTTTCGAACAAGATCACAATAAGCCGTTTGTATTCCGTCACTTTAGTTTCGGGTTGAATCATACGAGGCAAGCTGTTTGTAGGGCGTAAAGACGGTCTATACGCGATGACATTTCATGTGATCGTCATCTTCCACACATTCCAATCCCACTGCACCACCTTTATACTCGCCTGCTTCTTGCTGCAGATGTCAGTTATTCATTCTTTGTGTTTTTTAAGTAGCACGAAGCTCTGTAGACAATTCTGAATAACTCACCCGTGCATGTCTTTATTATTATTTCGTATCCCATACGTCATCAATTCAATGCATACGTTACAAGTCCCTATCCTATAGAACGCATATATTTTTTCCTTTTCGACAATCGCGGGCCAAAAGCGTCCTCACAATATTGAGTAGTAGTTGTTGGAATTAATACCTCTGTAATGCCGATTTCTTTTTCACCCACAAATAATTTTCAACACTTCTGTGCTGATATATTACAGCGTTTTGCTCTTCATACCGAGACTCGGTTCCTATTTTCCTTTTTCTAGCGCTACTTGGGGATGGGTATAGAAAACGTTACACTTCTCCATCTCCTCGTTCATTCTCACAGTCATTATTCTAATTTACAAATTTTTCGAATGCAAGCCTTCATCCCTTTTCTCGTAGTAAAATTGAATTGTAATTTTTGATGCATTTTTTCTTTTCACATCTAGCCAAATTAAACAACAAAAATTTAACTCTACTCTGTATTTTTCACCTGCGTTTGATACTGTGTTGCATCTTTAAGAAAATGCTTCTTATTTTATACTGTGCATTGCGATACACTTTTGTGAGTTCAAAATCATTGCAAAAATCTGTGTGGCTTACTTCCCTCTCATGCTATCGTTGTTTGTGTTAAGCAGCCATGGCTCCTTCCTGCAACCCTGTTTTCACTCCGGAGGAAATCAATCAATTACCAACCTCATTCCTTCTTCCGACTCGCGCACGAAAGGAAGTTTCCCCAAAGCTCAGCACTTTCCATGCTCTTACCGAGCCGCTAGTCAAACCCTGGATGCACACACTGAGGGCGCAACATGCTGCTAATATTGTGTTAGCAAACATTTAAAGCAATGCTATTATACTGTAGATAAATAATTTCATCGCATGTTCAAAGTGCCGTTTGAATATCCCCACCTACGCACAGGGACGCAAACTTATACAGAATTGAACCAAGTCAAGCACACCTCGTGTGTGTGGCGGTCATGCGCTCTCTCGCATTTATAAACGTCAAGGGATCGTGACCGTTGCACACGCTGCAGGAGGGCTGGAGCGCTCGATCTTATCGTTGTTTTTACAATTGTTATGAGGGGAAGGAGTGTGCCAAAAATGGGCGCCTACTGAACAAGTGTCAAAGAAAGAGCAACGCATCCTTTTTTGTGTCATAACGTCTGATAAATGTCCAGTCGTCCTATTATTCGGATGAATAATATCAGGCCGTCATATATTCATATCATGTTATCATATTCATAAAATTAGTTACTTCTTTCTTGATTCATTGTTAATTTAACGCACAGAGCATTTTAATCTGTGTGCTGAATTGATTGCTTTCATACAACGCAGTGATAAGATCACATTTTTTTTACAAAAATGTACTCGTGGGTGGGTCGTGTTGCTGATCGCGTGCTCGTATTGCCGGTACTGGTCTCCTAAAAAAAGGCTAAACTCAGGCCCTGAATCTCATCGTTTGACCGGAGTCAGTCCACACCTGTGGCGTGAGGACTCATAAACCATCTGGGCTGTGGGCCAAGTTCAGTAGGTTTTGGAACGGCAGCTATCGCCCAAGAAAGATCGGTGTCTGCTTTCTCCTGCAACCTTGTGCATGCATGGCGCGTATTCTCATACATCACTGCTCATGGCAGGCCTGGAAGATTTTCATTTTGCTCAGCGCTCAAGTCGCACTCGTTCAATTCCAAACGAATTAAACTTTTATAATACTCCGATTATATTCCGAGTGAATGAGGAATATTGTTATTCAAAAAAAAATGTTTGCCTGATGATTCTTTTACTTTTTGCTAGAGAATTATCCCGCAAACGATACGAGACAACTTTTACAGCAGAATTCAACAGCTTGATTACTGACTGAGATATTAAGTTCTTAACGCGACAGTGTACCAGGCCATTGTATCATCGTATCAGCATGTATTTTATCTTCGTAAATTCTATTCACAAATATAACTGAGAACTGTGTATTTCATAAAAAGAGTATCATTTTGAGTAAGTTGTTCACTCCACGGAATTTGAAGCATTAATCTAATTTAATGAAACTGATTTGGTTTCGTCGAAGCTTTTATTTGGGACTTATTCTTCAGTTGCGTCAACATACAACTAAAAGATCTAAAATGACTGTTGCCAACATATCCTCCGTTAAAGTCATTTTTATATCCATGCTTTAACGTTTTTTCTTACAGTCGCAACACTAAATATTTTTGAAGTAGTGATGTTTAAATTTTTAGGCGTATTTAAATGAATATACAATTTATATACTATAAATATCAATCATGGGTTGTATAATTTAACGATGCATTTTATACTTTTTACTTATTTATATCGTGCTGCAATTTTAAATTCTGCAAAATATTTTGAAGTAACCTAACTACAATTGCGCCTAATAAAGATTAAAACTGTTTATGGATGTTACAACTTTGGCATTTTCCGTGCACACGTACAAACTATATTGAAAAATATCTGCATCACAAATTTTTCGATATCCTTAAAAAACTTATTTCATTTGAATGATTTTGAAATTTTAAAGATAACAAATACTTGGTTGAAACATTTCCATGCGGTGTAACGAATAACCGCAATGGCTGTTGGTGATATTTGTTTTTAAACTATTAACAAGCTTATTTTTGGCGGTAAAGTTCTACCAGATTCTCTGATATTATTTTAGTGTTAAAAGTTCATTAAATATCTATTCTAAGTTCGAAAATTTTTGCCGCATTCGTGACGAACTTCCACTTTTCAATCGATAGAAATACCTGGTGCATGAAGACGCATAACTTAAAGGAGTCTGCCATCTTAGTAGTTTTCTATAATTCACGTTTTCTATGACTGAAATAAACATAAGCAAAAAAAATGTACGTACACGCTATACGCACGGGCTGACGCGAGCTGCGGGAATGTCCCCTCACTGCTGAGCTCGTCAACAGCACCTCATGACTCGTGAGGAGGCGAGCAGAAAAAGCTTGCTTTCCCGACCTGCTTCTCAAGCAAGTTGTTATTGAACTCTCGTGTGTGCTCACGATTAGGTTATAACACGGTATACCGTGGGTTATAATCGAAAGTTGAGGTTGTGATGACATATGCTCGTGCTGTACGAGAACGCGAAGCGAATGAATTTTGCCGGCAATTCCATTATTCTATTGAGCTCCTATTCTTTATCTTATATTGTTTTTGTTTCGAGTTCAAGGAAAAGTATGTTAAGCAAATTACATATAATATTTCCATGAATGTTAGAGTTGGCCCATCATGTTTTTTCTTATTTCTGTTTCAGTATCGACGGGCGTCATGTCCCCTGGCTTTCGAGAAAGGTGGCAACGCAACATCGTTTTGGAACAGGTAAGTTAATCATACATTTCATTTTTTTTACATTCATTATTTATGTTTGCATAATATTAATTTGATTAGGGGGAAGAAAGGTTATTGGCTCCTTATATTGTATTAAGACTATGATTTTATTATGTAATCAAGAGATTCTTTTCATGTATATTATTACTTACAACAATTTGTCTAAGAAAAGTTATTCATTAGTGATTCAATGTGGGAATTGATTAGAAATTTAGGTACACCTTTTGTAAATGAGTTTCTTTATATCAAGTAGACTAGAATTTCAACAGCAGTTCTATATGTTTATCTTATCACAGAGATTCGTTTCGTTCCTCGGACTGGGTTGCGGTACTTCCGAATGGCTTTGACTATGATTTGGCAAACTGACATTTTAGCGTTGTATATAATTGTAGCTTGCCTAAATCCAGTTCCGTGTCTACGATTGTCGTATCAGATGTGCGATGGAGATCATAAAACCTTATAATGAATTGCCTGTCACGCAAGCGTTCTCTATTCTGAAAATTTTCATTCGTGCTGGTAGGAACATTTTACGGGAGACTATTTCTCGTCATTACCATTGAATATTTTACCTTGACATTGCTTCTCAGGAGCGGTGCATTAATGAAAATTGACACTATCCAAATTTATCCACATTAATTGGATTTCTTTCATAGTATCGCTAGAAGGTAGATGGATGAGGCTTAATTTATAAACCCAAACAATTGTGTCTAGTAAAAGTTAAAATTTAATTTCTTCAATTAGTCATTTGGATGTTCCAAGTTGTACACTTTTTATTTTTTTTACCTCATACCTTGAACTTAATTTATTTTACATTTTGTGGAGAGTTAGTTTACCTGCTACATCGTAAAAAAAATCGCCTAGAAAACCGGAGTACCAGAGTATTGTTAAATTTAACTGTTCACTTTTGATCTTACTTGTTTATGTGGATTTATTAGTTTACATCTGCACTCATTTTTCAATTTTAAAGCATTTGGACGCTACTACATAACCGTAGATGAATTTCTATTTTTGTTAGTCTTTTAAAGTTGGTGTCCAGTAGGTCGCGGAGCAGGTAGGTGCGATCCGGTGTAGTCGAGTCACGTCGTGTTATGCGGCGCTGTTGCGAGGGGCCAAACGGCTCACCTTTATCAGCACGCGCTGCCGCGACGCCGGCGCCCCAGTTTTGCGCCTCGTTTTTTCTGCGTGAGCGCGAGTGAAATTTATAATTGAATTATTTTAATTGATGAGAGTTGTTTTCCACTAAAGACCACACCCATGTGTCATTTACGCTCTTTTGGCGTTTTTCTTTTTGAGACGAAGTGAATTGAGAATCTTCATAAGGGGAGAGTATTTTATGGTGGTAGTATGTATAATAGAATTTAAGGAATGAATGTACGTGTATGGTAAATACACATGCATGAATTTTTCTGCAAAATGAAACATATTTTATTCATTAGCTCATGAGAAAATTTTATAAATATATGTATTAATGCACTCGTCATCGAAAAGATGTGCTTGCTACATGGATGGGTCTTGCTAGAGAACGTCATCAACGTAATTGATCAATGAATCCTTCCTAACTTTCGAACCTCTTTTCATTGTGTGTCTGCTGTTTCTTTCAATCGCTTCAAGGTCTCAATATGATAAATGCGGTACTATTATGAAAGTTGCTTCTCATTCAGTAGAAATAGTTATTTTTATCTGAGAGCAAACATGCAGTAAAGAATATGGCTATCCATTTCTTCCCTGTGCATGTGAGTTTCGCTTTCATTATGCAATTTTCACATTCCTAGTATTTTTTCGTCACTCTATTAGCAGTTGTAAAACTGATAGCCATATTTTATTGACTGATACTTTCAATACGCTGTAGCAGCAGGTTACTCATGAGTAAAAGCGTGTTCTGAGCTTGTAGTAGGTACTGTACGTAGTAGGAGACCTCTGCAAATTTGAAGTGTGCGCCTCGGCACACGTTTTTAAAGGACTGTTTTTCCTACGATCTTTTCAAGATGTTCATGAAGTGTTCCTGATAAAATTATCATATTTAACATGAATTTATTATTTTCCATTCAAAGTCTTATGCCATTTGAATGGTCAGTTATCGTAATATTGCTATGGTACAGGGTGAGTTCCAATTTGCGTGCGACTTGAGAACTGTTGCCTTATTTTGTAATACTAAATTCACATTTTTTTAGTTTATGGCCTCAGTGTTTTTCACTACCTGAATTACGAAATGTTATTGATTCCAAAGTCAAGCTTTCTTTGTTGTTCTCAACTTTCATGTACTTAAATTCTTCCATACCTCAAATTTTGACTTGTGCCGTGCTAGCTTCACTGTCAAAGAATGTTTCACAATCTTCGACACTCTTCCTCTCGCATGTGTTGGTGTTGTTGCGACGTGTGTTACTGTCGCCTCGTGTGCTCATGTTACATTAATGGGTCGTTATGGTAATAGGTGATTAGTGGTCTCCTCTCTTGAATCTCTCGCTTAGCTTTCATTATTTATTCTCTTTCGTCACATTTTTCAGAGTTCCTTTTTAAAATCTCTGTGAGGCTGTTGATGTTCATGTAAATTATGCACATAAAATTAAATGGGATTAAAGTGTCACTTAACGTTGCTTCATACCATGGCGTTTCATTTCGATGGGGAAGGCAGTTCAAATTCTAATGTTTTTCACGCAATTATTTTTACTCCTTCTATTCGCGCAGGTCTTTTTGATGAATTTAATCTGGTAACAGCAGCTGTATGGAAGTTAAATTCAACTATCATATGCTTAACATTACTTTGATAAATCAAGGCCTGTTTATTAGACAGCGCTGAAGCCTTATCAAGTCAATAAATAAAATGGATTGGCGATGCCCACCCAATCAATTCCTGCACCGCGCGGAAGCCGACGCGCTGCACTTGGCTAGTCGCGTGCGGACGGACCTCAGTTTCCGGCCGAGCGCATCAATGCAGCGCTGCAGCCCAGGCCCAGTGATCGGGCAGAGGAAGTCCATCGTTGTCGTCATGAGGGGCCAGTCGGACGGTCCTTCGCGCCCGGGATGACTTCAATTGTGGCTTGATGGACTCCTTCCTCTCATGAGCAGTAAGACTGCCTTAACTGGGCCTCAAACGCTTGCTGCTGATAGCATTCAGCAATGAGAGGCATAAAGGCCAAAACGTTTAACGCTATTTTTGAATTTATTAACACAAGACTCGGAAGCTCACACTTCAGTGCGACGTGCTGTGCACGTGCGTGAACAATTTTGGATGTGTTGCGGAGAGCAGCGGAAAATTGCTCCTTTTTATGAGGCCCGTAGATAATATACTGTTATCGCAACCATCGTTGTTCGGTGTGAATGAAGTCTTTATCGTACAGCTGCCTGTTGATCGTGAGTCTCGAATTCTGTAAATTGAACTACATAGTCTTCCGCTCTTATTAAAGGTTCGTTTTCTAAATTCGCTTTTGCCAGAAATTTGTAGGTGCTGAATCAAGAATGAGGTTGTGCTTAACGATTTCTATTTAAAAATTTGAGCTCACGTTAAAAATTAATTATAAGAGCGTGAATTTCATTTTACCCTGAGACATCTTCTCATAGTTGTAACCTGAGTCAATAATTGTTTATGTAAATTATCTTTATTCGTTGAAGTTTCAAGAGCAGCCTTACTTCTTGATGGACGACTTCCGAATGATATAAGAAAAGTAGCTCACGTTCAACGCTTGTGAAAGGGTAACGATTGCGTAGTTTTTCTTTTCTCAATTCATTTGCCATTTTTTTTATTGGAAACAAAATGCATGACCTTTTGCTTGATAGAATATTTGATAACTGAATTATGTTTTCTACCACAGCAGAGGTATTTTGTCCAAAGAGAATCTATTATTCTAACAAAATTGCCTCCTGCATTTGCATTATAGCAATGGGAAACATCGCACGCTAGTATGTATGTTTTATGTTGACCTATTTAATCGAATTTCATGAGTTGAATTACCTGAAGCCTTTCTTGTGTCTTGAAACTTATCAACTAACAAACGTTGCGTTGTTTCCAGAATTGTAAATCTCGAAAATATCAACGACTGCAATGTGGAGGTCTTAGCAGTCAGTTCGATGAGCTTAAAAATTTATTCCAGCTTCTGTAAACGATCCCGAGTACTATTCTCTATTTTCCTTTTAAATTATGGGAGTCGACGAGCCCTACAAATGACACTTGTAAATCCGTCTGGTATGAGAGAGAGTAAACACCTACCAGTTAATTTAGTTTCAGATTTTTTCAATCTTCACTCCTATTCTCGCCGTTTCTGCTCAAATGAGCCCAACAGCGTATGGACAGGATATGTTCTACATATATACCTTTCGTTAAGTAATTTAAAAAACTATATCATTTCTAATGACAAGATTAGCCATTCAATTATCATACATTGGTCAATTTATCATTCCAATAGTTTTTGTTTAGTTGAGATTCTCCTTGAAACACTCCTATCCTAATTGAACTGTATTGCATGTCATGAAAAATTTATAAGCAATTTTTAGTTTAGTTTTTTTTTTTTCGTAATATTTCTTGCTTCAAGATACAGAGCTAAAATTTTTCTAGCCACACCACTCTAATGCATTCACAGCATTTTGTCATTGTTTGAAAGGATGTAGTCATGATACCTGTACGAGCGTGAGCTCGTTTTTGCAGTAACTTTTCGGGATTGGAATGACGAACCATTTATTATTTTAATGAACAACATAATTTTTTAAGCAAGAAAAACCGCTGTCACAGTGCTGCGAGAAACCGAAGTACGGAATTCGGAGCTGGTCTTAGGCACTGAAAGGGCGAGGCACTTCGAGTTGGAAAAAATACGAACTTGTCTTCGTCACACGAATGATTGTCTCAAGTGAGGGCACAGAGGCGACAATGATGCTTCACGAAGGAGAGAAGAAGGCTAGCGCAAGGTGTGGCTCTACTATTGTACGAAGAGTTAGGGTGTCTACAGACAGCATTAAAGGTTCGGGCATCTTTTTGTGGTTATGCTACTCTACGGAATCGTGTCATGAATTCTAGGTGTGAATACTGATGTAGAGATCGGATTTATCTTCGACTACCAGAAGTTCCCTGAACAAAAGTGATGAGTTTTCTTATTTAGAAAAGCGAATCTGTGTCAGTTCGAGCTTGAGAACAGTTTTAAGAAGAACTATTATTCAATGCGGGGAGAGAGTTTAAACAAGATTTATTGATTGAAAAAGAGAGTATTTTTTTTACTTTTGACACGCAAAACAATTTATACAATTTAAGCTAGGGAGAAAATTTAATCAATTAAAGCGATTTACTTCCTCGAATGTTACATCAGCAAAATCCCTTCCCAGGACTGTTACAGTGGAGAGCTTTAATTTTTTATACCCGAATAAGTTCAAAGACCCGAATTACTCGAATAAGTTCAGAGACTTCCAGGCAATCCAATGAAAATCTCATAACACATGCAGTCTTCAATTTTGTTTGACCTAGAAAATCGGCTTTAAATGTACTCTAAACTGATCAAATATTTTTCTGTAGGAGAAAGGAGACTGATGATTGAGAATTAAATTAGAAATATTGTATTAAATGAGTCAATTGAGTCAATAAGTTAAGCAGTCAGAAAATTAGGATGATAAAACTCAGAGATTATATATTCATTGCCGTGCTCAGTAACATCGTGGCGACATAATCTCTGTGAGTGACAGTAAAAAGTCACTTGACGAGAAAAAGATTAGAACAACACCAACCGAGTCTGGGGTGGATATACTCTTTGACACTTAGTTGTTAACCAGCATAGCGGACGGTGCAATAAATGTGTTGAAAGGGAAAATTCACTTAGTGCGTCTCAGTTTATCAAGTATATTTTATTTATTAAATCCTAAGCTTCTCTAAAACTGTACAATTCATGAGACTGGCATCATTCGAACAAACTTTTATAGATAACTATATTACACACAGTTTGTCCAGGCTTGTTTCGCCTTTCCTTCGGAAAACTTCAAAGTTAGAGTCAGGAACATCAGGCTCTTATTGGAGACTGGGCAAAATGTTGGCTAAGTTGATTCTGAGGTTGGCGGGGCCGAAGGGCTTTACGAACCACTTTGTTTCTGGCACACTGGTGTTTGGGCGCCCGAAATTTAGGAAAGCCTTGAAACTTTGTATCAGGATTTGCAGCAGAGCGAGGAAATTTGTGCTTGGCTGGAATGAAGGTGACCGTGTGGCAAGAAGAGCTGAGAATTATAGAATATGTCGGTAGAAAATTAGGTGAAGAGTGGCTCAAGCGAGAAATTGCTTTTCTTTGTTTTAATCTTCGTTGGCGTGTTTGATGCGGAAAAATCTTTAACTTCCTTGAAAATAACTTAGTGAATAGTAAACATGAAGCTAGATCAATTGAAGGGTTTTACATGACTTGAAGCGGTAATGTTCACCAAACTTGTGAAATTTTCCAGATTTGAAAATTCTATACGAAACAGGAAATTATTGATAAACAATTATGTATCTATTTGAAAATTACTTCTCTCAGAAAAATTTGACGACAGTGAGAACTGATCTCAAATTAATTAATTTTTTTATAGGAGAAACTGCATAGAAAGTCTCCATGAACCTTCAACCGAACTTCCTGATCCAAAAATGATGCTACCTTCAACAGATTGAGAAAGACTTCAAAAATGTTTCGATGTAACCAAAGCTAGAGATTGTGGGACTCGTCAGAGGGATACACCTATTGTATCTATGGGAATCAGTGCTTCCCGGGGAAAGATGTGAGGTCCTCATCTGATGGTAAGGTAGGCCTTCTGTTATGTAGAAAATGATTGTTTTTTTGTTCCGTTTTGAACCATCTTTTTGCGGTTTTCTGCTGTTCTTTTTCTTTCACTTATTACTACTTCTTCACCTTTTATTGTGTTTCAAAAACTTCCTTCAAACAGCTGCTTTTTTATGCACAGTGTGTGGGGATAAGTTTTGTGCACAAATTCCTCGTTCCCTAATTTCGTACTAAATGGTCCTTTCCCCTTTCCTCTTATGGGGACATCTCAATTGTGGTTAGACAGGCTTAAACTATCTTACAATGTAATCTAATCTAGGAGATTATGTGGGATGTAGTTTACTATACAAAACAAAAAGTAAGTACTGCAGACAAATTTGCAAGGACCTCAGGTTGAACTAATGTAAAAAACAGGTAAAGTTCACAGCAAAAATGAAAGCAATTAATAACACATGAATTATTACAAGTTGCAGGTGGTAATTCCAGCAAAATCTATGGAACAAAAGAAACTGGGTTCATTTACGAAGCAGCTTCTGCGAGAGCGAAGGTGCTGCTTTCAGAGTGCGATCGAGTAGCTCTCGGAGTGCCCGGAGGGAAAGAAATGAATGGAGCACTTCACTGAAGGCAGCAAGGGCTATGAAAGTGGCCTGAGAGTAAAGCAATGGCTTGAGGGAGTGTAAGGAGTGAGTGAGTGCGAGAAGTGCAGGGAGAGAGTACAGAAACGTACGTGTGAAGGTCACGAGAGTAGAGTGCAAGAAAATAAAAGGAATGGAAAACAGAAACAGTCTTAGTTGTTAAAAAAAAAACCTAAATAAAAGGAGAGGAGAGTGTACGTGTGAGACAACGGGATTACATGAGGGAAGAGTCAGGGAAAGAGAGGGGGAGTTGCTAGAGTGAGGGGAGACCGCGCGAGGGTAAGCGTGTAGTGCCACCCTCAGATGTTGCTGAGTCTGTGAGGGGAGTGTGGTGTGCTGCTCCGCAATCACTTGTCCAGGCTTCCTCGTAGCCTCATTGCATGAGCGCAAATTTCTTTCACTTTCAAGCAATATAAGGAAAGAGATTATGTCAACAACAGAAGATTCCTTTCATGTTGATAGTGAAGCATTTTACTTTTCAAGATCTTCGCTTGATTGACGTTTTTTCGCTGTAAAAAAGGTTGAAGATATCGTGCAGTGCAGTAGTCGCTATGCTTCTAAGGTCTGGAAGATAAGCGTCTTCGCTAGCGACGTTTTTCTTGTCGTCTGAGAATGTTTTTTGTAGCTTTTCGCTTAGCCGCTACTGCTACCGTGCTCGAGCAGCAGTCGGCCTAATTCGGATTGAGTGCGTCCCTATCCACAACTGGGTTGTTGGTGCCTCTTTTATCCTAATCTTATCTGTCATTCTTCTACAAAACCCAGAGTCAAATATGAAATTGTTTGCAAACCACCGACAGATTTATTTTTAGCGAGTGTTAATAAATTGCGTTTTTAAGACCAATTTTTACAATTTTATTTCAAAATTCAACTTTCAGTTGCGTTTAGCAACTGCCCGTTTGATGTTGACGTAGTGTAATGAATCGTTTGTGCTGCTAGCGTCAGTTTCGATCTTTGATCAGTATAAATAAATCTATGAGACACTCTTGCAGGATGATGTGAGGTTAAAGTTAGACAATGGCCTACAGAAAAATATATTACATAAGGTTTGTCTATTTAAAGAACCTCATCGAATCTTGTTCGGTAAGCAGAATATGTTAATTTGAGAGGTTAATTTACGCTCAATTAGTACACTCATATTTTGTTAGGAATGGCTTTTAATTTAAATTTTAATAATAATTCTACTCACCACTATAAGGCACATGTGCCTCTAAGAGAAATGCCTTAGTGGTAAAAAAAATTTCGTACAAAAAGGGATTTTAATGGCCTAAAAGCTATTTGTACATATGTCTACCGTCTTCATATCGCTCGCAAAATTTCACTGAGCCGAGCGTCTTCATACGAGCACTACACCGCTGTGACGTGTTTAATATTACAATGTCAATCACTGGGGCAAATCGTGAAGTGCTCTGTAAACCACTTTTCTTGCGTGTGCTGTAGCAACGGAAACACTCAAAGGAGAGTCGAATGTCGCAACACCTGCGTGGCTGTCGTATTTGCATAATGGGGCGCGCGGTATAATTAAAGCTGCAATGAAGCGTCGCTACAATCTTCATCATTCAAGTATGCATGATTAATATTTTATCTGTGGTACATATTAGTAGTTCGGCACGGTACAATTGATCTGATGTTTCATCACAACGTTGCGAATTAGTGCGAGTGTGAGGTAAAATTACTCATACGCACTTTGTTCCTTTGTATTTCCGGCACACTCATTCCTTTATTTTTGTGACATTTTGAAAGCTACTTCTTCCGTCATATTTGGTCAGTTAATTTCGTTAGGATGCTTATTATTTTATGTTGAACAGTGAAACGTTCACTGAAAATTTCCAGGCTTCTATTGTACCTTGCATGCAAATTTCATACATTGGAAAGCAGCTTCGTTTAATCGTTTTCTCGAGGTATCGGAATTAAACTGACAGGTTTAGAAATAGAGCGTAATGAGCATTTCATCTCTTACGTCTAATGTCTGACAGATGAAGCGCCATTGCACCAGCACTCGACGCTGACGAAGCAATTGTGCTTGCGGCCTGAAGAAATCGACCACTAAAGTTATGAAATTCTACCTTTGGTTATTGTTCATTCAGCACATTTCTTTGCTGTGTTTGGTATTTCAGTGAGTTTCTGCATGCCGGCCTGTGGTGAGTTGCAGAGCAGCAAAAATACGGTTGCTTTGCTTAGTATGCTAGCTGCGGTGCTTTGATAACAGTGTGGTGGAGCTGCGCCTAGCTATTCTTCCATCGCAACTGTTTTCATCTCGTTTTCTGGGAACGTGCCTCGCTTACGATTACTGCTCGACTTGCGACTTGTGAATCATCTTTTGAAGTGCTTTTGAATAATTCATGACCTTTCTAGGTGGATGTTGAATGTGGTATCAAAATTCGATGTGATCTGAAAAGCAGAAATGTATTCAACTGGAGCGAGGAACGGTTTAGGACCTTTGTACACCGGTGTTCGCTGTGCCTTCTTGTATACCATGTGCATCCTCATCACTTCGTCCAATTTAACTCTTCTCCATTTTAACTGAGACATTCATCAATAGTTAGAATTGAGGTTTCAACTGACGGAATTGTGCATTCCTCTTTATTGCTATTACAAAGGGCTGCATTCCACCGGGTGCTGTTGACCGATCGTCGAAGTATTGATGTTCGGCTGAGTGAACGATGGCTGCTTGAGGGCTCTCGCTGCGGCGCTTATAATGAGCCTCGAGTGTCGGTCAAAATCTCCAGCGTTACTTGGAGGCGTGGCCGAATACGTGTACAGAGTCTCTGTATTCTAGTTTTTACGCGGGTTTCTCAGTTTTTTTAATGATGGAATTATCATGCAGACGTCTGAGCCTAGTTCAAGAGTCGACCCGACTGTTAACGTTGTTTGTACTTTCGTAAGTGTAGCTTTTTGTTATGAAGAATGTGTTTCGTGACATAGGATTGGTTAGTCTTATCATAGATGACCAGTAATCCTCAAGTCTGAAATACACCAAAGAATCACGTAATTTTACAGCTTGATTTCAGTCACCATCAATTAACCGACAATATACTCGCTTTGAACCTTACGAATGCTTTCTGAATGCACGCAAGGCATTCCAGACCCTTTCTTGGTCATAACTTGGTTACTCTTATCGCCTTCTCGTTGAGTTAAATGTTAAATTTCTAACTTTGAGTGTTTGTGCACTTTACGCGAAGCGTCACTGAACAGATCAACATATTTTAATATATAGTAAAAGTGACAGACGTATTGTTTTCAGTAATCGAAGATGGTGCTGGTGGGGCTGAACAAAAGCTATTCAACTTTTCAGAGTTTCCACCGCTGTAACTCGATTAGGAGTTCCTTGAAATTGGAAAAATAGGTGCGGTAGCCTTTTTGAAGAAGGTACTCAAAGGAGCTCGACGTCAGTCCATTTTCAAAGCCACTGAGTCTTGCGTAATGTAAATCTCTCCTTGTTTCCCATTAAGTATTGTTGCCAACAATTTTTCGATGTTGAAACATTCAATTATGGCGACCTGTTCTATTTTTTTAAATGAAATGTTTACATTCAAAGCCCTATTCCATGCTATGTCTTTCATAGTTAGGAGACTCTTGGGTGAATTTCTTTTTAAACGGTGCACGAATTGTTTTTCGTATTGAATAGGCGTTTATGCACCGATCTCGTTTTAAAGATTGAGTAAAGAGCAAAAAAATCTGGTGAGCTAAAATAATCTAAAGCTATACATGATCGAATTCTTAAATGTATACGTAAATCATTTTCTCCTTTGAAACATTTTACACTCGATTTTGCATTTTTTTCAATTTGTGTTGATAAGCGCTATTTTAACAAAAACTAAAAGAATGAAGTTGAAACTTGAACTTATGTTTCGCGTTACACACAGTTTGAATGAAGGCTAATTCCCATTAGTTCTCATTAATTTGTCTAAAATTTATTTTCCAACATGCAGCTAAAAATTTGAACTTCAAAGTACGTGCGCTATGTAATAGCAAACGCTCCTATAGACTGAAGGTTGATTAATTTCTGTGACTTTGTTCGTATTGTCGATATTAAACTTCTGGTAATCTCTTCATTTCTCCATAAAAGTTATCTCAGATATTATAGAACGCAAACAGTACGTTAGTCCAATATACATGGATACGTAAAGTTCTCACTAAATATTGGTAGAGTACTAAATTACGATAGATTTTATTAAATATGATTTTTCACCAAAAATTTATCCTCTATACTGTGTGTACTCGAACTTAAACCTTTATGCGATTTAGCCTCAGGTATCTTTTACCTATGTAGCCTACGACCAAAGTAACTTATCATATTTTTCACAACCATCGTTCATATTCGATTTTTCAAGTCCTTTGTCACATCTGTGCTACACTTGAAACTGACTTTCCTTTAAGCTTATCTCTCTATGTTCTCCAAAAGCTCTCCTTGGGATTGAGGTTAAGTGAGCGTACTGTGGCATCAACAAGGTCATTTTCCCCCCTGAAGATTGCTTTAGTGTTTTAGCACCACAGTTGGAGGGTGCGTTCTGCCTCGTCAAAAGAGCCTCAAGGATTGTCGATGTTGTGAAGTCACATTCCTCTTAGGCTACACAACATTTCTGCTTTAAGACACAATGAACTCGTCGACCAGGCACAAAATGTTTTGTCACCTTGCAAATATCCCTCGCACATTTCCATGCAATTACCAGAGTTGAACACGACACTCTTCACTAAAATTGAAGAACACTTTTTCACTTCGTGTAACTTTCAAAATGATTGTCGTCAGATCCCATCGATGAGGGCTAACCCGTTCCTAAAGTTACTCACTTATCGGATTGGCAATTGACATCTGTCAAAGTGGGTTCGTTGACTAGGAGACTTCTCGCCTCCTGATTCATTTTGCTGTCTGCCAAAAGCAGAATTGTCATTTCTTGTTTCTCTGGGAAGACAAATCACTCTCTGAGGACATCATCAACATCGAAACCGAGCGTACGAATGATGATGCGTGCGTATAGAAATTGAGAGTGGGATTCTCTTCTCGACTAGGATGTTTGTGCCATACAGAATATTAGCAAATTGCGTTGGTTTATGGCTGGTTCATCAAACAAGCACTTTCACGTTAAAATTCTTGCATTTTGTTTTCCTTTTTTACCACGGTTCGCGGACAAAATTGTTAGATATCGAAATAATTGTAATGCCAGAATCTTACCAGTAGAAAAATGGGTGTGTTTTGTTGATAGAAGGGGCCGCACTATTTTCATTCCCCTTCTCAGGGGATACAGTTATTGTATTTATGGGAATTAGCGCTCACAGGAAATTTGTGAGGTCCCTAGCTAAAGGTTAAGCAGGCCTTACTTTTGTTGAAGTAGCACAAAGTTTTTTATTTTTTTACGGAACATTTTTTTTTCGGTTCAATGTTGTTTTCTTTTTGAGCACCTGCTACATTCTTCTTCAACTTTTATCTTGTTTCATGAACTTTTTTTTCAACTTACCGTTTCAATGCACCTCGTGGACTCCTTGGTCTCTTTGGAGCGAACGCCTTTTTGCGTTAATTTTGATATTTACTCACCTCCTGTAATGTGACACTTGCCTTAAGTATTGTACCGAAGATATAGAGAAAAATATTACATTTATATAATTATTTTCTAAAAATTTGGCCGCCTTACAAAAATTCTTTACAGCTTTCAGAGATCTACAGCTTTATAAAACTTTTATCTTGAAATGTTTAACGATGTTTTTACAATAATTCTGTTTGTACAACTATTGTGCTGTCACTGAAGTCATTTATGGTTAAAATAACAAAGTCATTCAATACTTAGGTTCACCAAGTCTCAATTGCCATGACCTGTAACGCGTGGTTTTATGAATGTTGTACACAACGGCAGGCCTGCAAAGCTGTGCGTGCTTCGGCTTAAAGTGAGTTTGAGATCAGTGCCGTCACTGGGACAAGGCTATGACGGGAACTGTCTTGTGGCATGCAGGACGCTGGGTAGTTTGGGCACGAGAGAAGCCTGTATTGATTGCTGGTGTTACTGTGCATCGTTCATGCTTTACTAGCCTGTCATATCGATAACCACCGATATGCCGCCGTAAAAAGGAAGCGTCAGAGACTCTCACAGAACATGACTGTGTGTGGAAAGCTGCTTTGTGTACTCAATGACTCCAGCACATGATTGTAGACATAGCAATTACATGCGAAACTATTTGCCTCTGTCTTTAGTAACGATGGAGCTATCACCAGAGTAATGTATTGTGTCAAGCTATTGATACCAATTATTCCTCATAAAATCTGTTCGTAAATTATTTTAAAATATATGAGTGAACATTGATTTCTCCTGAACTTTGCATTTAACATTATCAATGTTTGTTAAAAATTGAATTGTTTTTATAACTCATGGGTCCCCATGATTTGGTATTTGCTTTAACAGTAACACAGCTAAGCCAACAATTTTATTTTTTAACTCCTACCCCAACTTTTTGAAAGAAATATTTAATTTTCAAAAGATTTTTTTTATGGTATCATGGTTTATAATGACAGCTGAGAATCTGATTCTTCGTAAAAACTTATCTTAGATTGTTTTTGATTCATTATGCTTTGGACGAGCTTAGTTGTTGATCTCTGCGAAAGATAAATCAGATGAAGACGAGTTAATTCGTTTTTGCCGAGCAAATGGTAAAGCAAAATAAGAAAGTAGCTTGTAGAAAGAACTGTTTTCGTCGAAAAATCGTGTTAGAGCATAGATCAAATCGCTTACAATGCATATGAGAGGAACAAAGTTGCTATTCACCAAATGTAGTCCGCAACGCTCCCTCATTAACCCGGCTGACGGTTGTCGTCGTTTGTGTAACTTGGATGCCAATTTATACAACTGCTTCGCTTTACAGATCTCTCGTGATGCTAAATATCTCACGTCTTTCACCCACCGGTTCCGTTTTCTTCCTTCATGCGCTTTTCTAGATTTTTCTTTATTCTCACAGCAAGTCATTACTTCAGCACGTCTCATATCGCTCTCTGCCACCCGTGCGGACAGGCTCCAGCCTATTTTCCACATCTACTCGCTTGCTCTAGTCCGTATGGGTGGGTGCTCCCCGTCCCCCTCCCTAGGCGGGGAAGGGCCCCATCAATCGCCCCGACACCCATTACTGCGGCCCGGTCTTCCATCAATCTCAGCGTTTTTTAGTGTGCTTTTTCTTTGGCTTTTTGTGATTCACTAAATGGTAACCCTTCCGTTCCTTTGCAAATACGCTTATTTGCATGAGTTGTTCGCAGAAACAAACGGACTTACTGACATCCCTGAGTAATTGTCCGGTGCGAATAAAAGAAATTCTCCGTAACTGTCGATTAAAGACACGGTTTTCTAGAATCTCTGTTGCGTCTATTTAAGTCTTCGTTGTATTGCAGTATGTGTGTTACCTGTTATGTATTCTAAAAGCAAAATAGCCTTAAAAAATAAGGACAAATACGTTTTCTTCCTTGAATTACATCTTGTGTTTGACAGTTACGCTGTTCGTTGCACTCACGTTTGAATCTAGCTTTCAGTATTTTTTGAGCAGTTTTTCTAGACGTGAAAAATTTGAGAATTTTCGTAACTTTTTCCATGAAGGCGTGCGCACAACCTCTTGTAAAAATGTTTATGTTCATACTACATTATTTGGTAGCTCCCGAAATATTTGTTGCTCATTGTTCAGATGTTGCTTTCGTTAGCGCTTTTTAGTTCCAATTTCTGTGGCACATATTAGATGATTCATCCTAAAAATTTAAATTACATAGTTGAACGTTTCCTGCCGATTCTAACGCAAAAACTGCAGTATTTCTGTCTGAATGAAAGCGAAATGATTCTCTTATTTATGAGGAGCTGTCATTCAATAGGAAGTTCTTTGACGTCACGCTTCTTCACATTGAGGACACGAAGCGCCAGTACTCGCACAACTTGGTGTGAATTATAGATAATGTCGTAAAGACATTCACACTTGTGCGTGCTTCCCTAATTCAGGACTCCGTTTTAAGAAAAGTGAGGTATCGTTGGCTCTAGTTTGCGGAGCCCGAACCTCTTTGCTTTGCGCATTTAAATTAAAAAAAGGCTTCTAAAATTTAATCGCTTCCTAAAGATTTGCATAAGTTAAATATTCCCTTGAAAAGAATGTTACTAGGAGCTTTATAAGAAGCCTAGAGATGTGCACAATCATTTGTTTTCGTTGGAAATGATTTAATTTTAAAAGTACAGAATGTACAAGTACGTTAGATCAAAAATTTTCGTTTTCCTTTGCAACTGGGAAGAAATTGACAGTAGAGTGAACACGGCTTGAAAAAACAAGCTTGAAAATCCCCCAAAAAAATTCGATTAAACTTCTCAATGATATATGATATAGAACTTCCTTTCGATGAGTAGTTGTAAATTACGGTGAGCGACAAAAGTACCTGTGCTGGCTCTGAAAAATGACAGCATGCGACTGTAAGTTTAACCATGTCGCTCTCGGCAGCAGTCGTCAGACTCACCGTGGCCACGAACTGCTATCAAAAAATGAAGTCAACAGACCGCTTCTCTTTAGCTGAGCAAACCTGAACGCGTTGTTTTTTGCATGTAACGCGGCGCAGGGAAGGCGGCACACTCTCCGCCACAACAAAATCGCGCCAGGCCGCCGTAAGCTTAGCTTATTTATGCCCAACTTCTCAATGAGCTAAAAACATTCCTTTCAGATATACTGAGAAAAACAAATACAATCTGCTCAACTCATTGGAGGAAGTCCCAAGAATTTCAGGCGTGAAGTTTCTTCTTTCATCTCACATCTACAGCAGCGTGTTTCTTACGATTCGTATTGTGCCTCACATATTGACTTAGATATCTTTTCCAACTGGGGCTAAGCTGTGATAATTATCGTGCACATATTTTCTCATATTGAACATGGGAACAGAAATCATAAATGGAGCACAAATGATGGACGTAGAATCAAACAACAATTCTACGTTAATAAAAATCCCCTGCTTTGTCATCAGGACATTTTGAAGCGTGCGATAAATCATGCGTGTGTACACAATCTTGAAGAAGTGCTATTTAAATGAACAGTAATAAAATTATTAAAAGCCAATCTTCTCTTCTGAAGTTAATTAGTTAGACTCTTGATTCTTTGTCACATGATTCATGTGGAACACTCTTAGAGCATTTCTATGATACTCTGTTTTGGTTGGGAACATTCCAGTGTACTCCACTCTGACGTACGTAATCTATGGTGCTACCACATGAGCACTACCGGTGCTCGGGAACCTAATTGTGACGCTGCTTCTTTAGCGGAGGGTGCGAGTCTTGCACAGGTGACGTTGCTGGCTGAGCGTGAGGAGGGCAGGCCAGTCTCATATATAAAACAATGTTTCTACAGTAGCGTGAAGGTGCGTGTCATACACATTTAGCGATGTTGTTACCTTAGCCTAAAAATGCGAATCTTACCTGTATATTGAGTAATGTTGTAGCCTAAGCGTGAAGGTGCGAGTCTTGCATTTCAAGTAACGTTGCATCTTGAGCATGAGGGGTGAGTAGTGGGGAGGAAAGGTGCTGAGTGTGCGTCAAGAATTTTAGATGAATGATCCGCTGAAAATTTAATTATATATGACATGTTCATCATCTGTCCCTTCGATCGCTTAGTTATGTTTTCCCGCTGCTCCGAATTGGAAAAGTGTTTCGAACTTGCCCGAAAAGATTGAGTTGATACTAAATTTACTGCGAGCAACGTGGGAAGGCTTTGCGCGGTAAAGATCGTCTATAAATGTTCCTCCTCTTCATTGATTTCAGAAGTGTTCTCTAGCCTTGAATTGGCCTAGAGAAATTGAATTATTCTTCGAGTTCCACGTTTTTCTTTTGAATTAGAGGCGCATGATTATGAGTATTTGATTATGCCTGCTCAGAAAATTCGTTAGTCTTGCCTTCAATTTTCACCAATTCATATGCATGCTTAAGCCCAGACATTAGAAAAATAAAGAAGTAGCTTCTTTTCCGTGTGGGATCCAGGGCCCTATTAAGAGTGAGCTGTATTGCCTGCTTGTGTTGCTCAGCTTTTTGCGCTGCTTGCATCTCGCTGTCGTTATTTTTCTTAATTAAAGCCCCAGGTCTAGTAACGATTAGCGACTCTTTTGCGCAGTAACTAATTGAACTTCCTTCTG
>JACJUY010000523.1:193558-214043 GCA_014220935.1 Platorchestia sp. MABIK | reverse complement strand
GTTATATCATTGCTGTGTATTGCTAAGTGTGTTATATTATTGCTGTGTATTGCTAAGTGTGTTATATTATTGTTGTGTATTGCTAAGTGTGTTATATTATTGCTGTGTATTGCTAACTGTGTTATATTATTGCTGTGTATTGCTAAATGTGTTTTATTATTGCTGTGTATTGCTAACTGTGTTACATCATTGCTGTGTTATAGAGTTGTTAAAAGTGTCATATTATTGTTGTGTCTTGTCAGGTGTGTTATATTATTGCTGTGTTATATTGTTGTTAAGTGGGTTATATAATTGCTGGTGGTAAGTTAATGGTTCAAATTGTTTAAATTGTTTAAAGTTCATTCGAGACACGCGTCGGGGAGCATGAGGGGATCTTTTCTTCTCGTGCCGGTGGATACTTAGCCTCTGCTCCTCTCAGTGTTATTAACACTTTGACTGCGACTGGGCCACCGGTGGTCACGGAGAGGGTTTTCATTGTGCTGCTTACCGACTAGTAGTAACAAACTCAATTTTCACAAACACTTAACCAAAATAAAATAAGGCATGATCCAGTTTGCTGTTTTCAACATTGCTTTTTAGAATTGAATTTAAATTTAAGTTGAATATTGAACTTCAGTTTTACCTGCCGCTGTCAAAGTGTCGACGAACACACTATAGCAAAAGACCATCTCTTTGAGAATAAGAATTTCTATAACCTCGCCTCCTGCTCACCTGACACCTCACACGCGTTATATGGTCTTACTTCAATTGCGAGGCACGAGCCATCACATAACGACTACGTCAACTCTGCGCCCCTTCGAATCCTAAGCTAGCGCTTCCCATTTTTTCTTTTGGTTTATGTTCTTCCTCGCTTTTTCGATTGTTCGTAAATTCGAATGTCTATTTCTCTGTGTTGTTATTTTTTAGTTAAATAAAAGTGATGAGGACACTAAAAAGCTCTACTTTGAATGAAACTTTAATGAAAAACAGACATTTTTGCCATGCTTTGTGATGTACTTCATTTCAAGAACTCTTTTTTTTACGCACCTAAATTTATTCGTGCGATTGTGATTGTCAGGGATTCCCAAAACAAACATTCCGTATTTCTGAAACTAGGATTCTACTCCTATCTACTCCTGCCATGTGACCTCCTAGTATCTGTTCCCATCACATTACTCTCCCTCGTTGGTGTCTCCCGACCCAGGTACTATGAAGTTTCCAGTGCACTGCTCATAATTTTAAAGACTTTAGCTTAACAGGTTTCTGCATGAGGTGCGCTTGTGTGCTACTGTAAGAAGTGGAAGCGAGGCCTACAAGGCTTATCTTGAAACTTTTTCGCGCGTTGTACCTTGAGTGCGAATCCATATAAATTTTGAAATGATTTTTCACCATTGCGTGTTATATTTTCACCGAGAATTCCGTTAAATTCTTAGAATCGTTTTCAATTAGCTGTCCTTAAATAATAGTATTTATATAATCAGGAGGCCCATTCCAAACTGCAAAATGAAGTATGTCAAGAATGAAGTTCAGGTCACAATATTATGACAATGTACAAAACTGACGGCTCCAAACTTTACATTCGCAGAAAATAACTGTATAGATGCTCTTCGCTTGAAAATAGATACACAATCACCTCCTCACGTAGAAATTCATGCATGTACAGCATAGGACAATTTTACTGTAGTGCAAAACAACCAGTGCCCGTAAGAATAAATTTGCGTACAAATCGTTTAAGTTGAAAATGAACGTACGCACAAGAAGATTTTCACGTTGATATGAATGTGAACAAAGTGTCCCAAAAACACGCGTTTACTCCTTGGCTGCTCAGTTCTCATGCATTTTGTTTTGATGTAGGTATTTATTGTATAGACTTAAGTCTAATGAGTAATATCAAAGAAATGATCACTAAATTTAAGAACATTAAATGTCATGAAAGAAAACTTGGTTGTACCTGAAACACAAACGAAAAATACGTGTGTAACCGTTAGTCAAAGGATGAGGAGAATTTTGTGGGGCACCAAGGATCCTCTCACGGTAGATTTTGCAATTCGCTTGACGCCCTGCGGTGTCTGGAGCGGCAGGTGACCGAATACTGGCAAACTGTGCAAGCAAATCCGGGCCTTTGTCTTCAATGCGAAGCATCATCCGACCCTCAGTCAACACCGACTTCACTGCGCTATATTTTGCTGGTGGAGAGGTGCTTTTACTGGTGGACAGGACACAAGTTTATTCCTTCACAAATTGTGGGTAAAGCTTTAGAGAGTATAATATCACCAGCTCTGAGAGGAATCCCTATGGATAGTGTATTACATATATCGCAGATGTGAATAACGCCTTTAGAAGGTGTATTATATCGCATACGTGAATAACGCCTTTAGCAGGTGTATTATATCGCAGATGTGAATAACGCCTTTAGCAGGTGTATTATATCGCAGACGTGAATAACGCCTTTAGAAGGTGTATTATATCGCAGATGTGAATAACGCCTTTAGAAGGTGTATTATATCGCATACGTGAATAACGCCTTTAGAAGGTGTATTATATCGCAGATGTGAATAACGCCTTTAGAAGGTGTATTATATCGCAGACGTGAATAACGCCTTTAGAAGGTGTATTATATCGCAGATGTGAATAACGCCTTTAGAATTGTACAACTTGTTGAACTAAAAATGGACTCTTTGGAATTTACAGAGGTACGTAGATCCAAAAATCCTCCAGCACACCACTGTACTGGTGAAACATTCATCCATAGCTGCATGCCTGGATACAGGAAGTCATCACCCCCCTTAATTACAATCCACAGTTCACCTCTGGTCTGCTGGTGGAAGCCCGCTAAAGCAAAGAGTGTTTTATTTCTCGAGAGGACAACGATTACTTAATTGGGATTTATCTCGCGTTAGAATATGAAGGCCTTTTTAGCTTTTCATCTATTTACTAGTAATCGATTGTGTGTTAGATTCGAGGACTTAAGCAATTTCTCCATAAATTGGGCTTGTAAAGAACGGGAAATTAGATAGCAGATTAAAAGAGAAAGTTATAAGCTGGCTTGAGCCTCTATTCCCGAGGGAGGAATAAGAGAGCACCATCTGGTGTGGAATTGGATCGTCATGAATTAATTTAGCGCGCATCAACCACAACAAAAGTGTTATTAACACTGGACAGAAGGAAGAAACCCTTCAGAAGGGAATTAAGGTTGGAGGGAATCTTTGCACAATGTGTGTCCCCACACTGAACGCATAGCAGCAACAAGATTGCACAAGAAATTTCACAAACATGAGCTCTCATTACACTGAGTCACATCAGAAAACATTTTTAATTTGAAAAATATATTTTAAATGCATTAATTAAACAAATTCAATTGAAATAACGCAAATAGCCACAGATTGGAATAAAATACGCACCTCATAATTTGTGAAATAAATAGACGACAAGTGGACCGACTGTGCATTAGAATAAATCTTTAATTTTCATATAAGTTAGTTTTAGCTTCCCTATAACCACGTTCCAAAGGAAGGTTGAGCTCTAGATAACTCTTAAGGCGTTCCAAAGGAAGAAAGAATTAAAGTGCTTTTAGCGTGGAGTTTAGAAAACGCAGAATCTACTCACAACGTGTTTTCCCACTCAAGATCCCCTGCGCATAGAAACAGTGAGTTGAAAATAAAGATTATGAAACATGAAAATGGTTGAAGAAGAGAGTCAGACATGCTGAAAAACACGACAACAGTGAACCAAAAAAAATGGTCCTTGCCAAAATAAAAACCAATTTTACANTATCTCGCAGCAAGGCTTCCTCAGTTAATAAATACAATCTTTAATAGCTTCTGATATAACTCTTAGAGCTTAAATGAAACTCAGGGCTAAAAATTTTCTCAAGTTTAGATGTAACCGAAACGGTTTTATAAGCGAGCGTGTATCATTAAATGTGACTCCAAGAAAAAAATTAGTGTTGCGATTAACATGTGAATAAGGGTTTTAATATGACTGAAAAGGTTTCAAAATGAATGAAAGGGTTTGAATGTGACTGTATGGGTTAAAATAAGATTGTAGAAGTTTCGAAATGAATGTAAGGGTTTGAATGTGACTGTATGGGTTAAAATAAAATTGTAGAAGTTTCGAAATGAATGTAAGGGTTTCAATATCAGAGTTGGAAATGGCTGTAAAGGTTTATATGTTGCTGAAAGGGTTTAGCTGTGGCTGTAAAGGTTTTAATGTGCCAACTAGGGTTCAAGTGTGGCATTATGGCTCTAGATTGAAAATTAAGAATTTAAAATGGACTTCCAGGACTTCAGAATACAGATATATCCATGAAGATTTCAATTGAAAACTTCGAATGAAATACATATATTGACTTCGTTCAGGACTATTTCATTTAGCCAAAAATTGAGTTAAGTTTGTTTCTCGCATCATATATGGTATTTTATTTCTTCAAATCAATGTGAAATTTACAAATTAAATTGTCGACACCTAAACAAAACAATCACGTACTAAGATGGACTAGTTGCCTGTCTCGAGCCAGCGATATTTCGTGGCAAGTCTAGAATTTTTACGAGTTTCATGTTATTTTTTTTCATAAATTTATACCTACCCTTATGTATAAATTCATACTGCATTTAACTTTCTACATATTAAGCACAGCAACGCGAATCTCGGGATACTGCGTTAAGAAATCGAGGATTTTAATATAAACTGTGTCAGCGAGTGCATACAGACTCAGGCGCTCAAAAGCACAACGCCACCAACAATGCGAATTGTATAGCTTTTTTATCAAGGAGAGAGTCATAACTCCGAGAAGCGTCGCGAATTAATGTTGCCGCGAAATGTGAAACCACGAATTAAAACGACGGAATAAGCAACAAGAGTTCTAACTCCTCCGGTAATTAGGGTCAAGATCCTGTGCTGCGCAAAACTTTAACTTTCTAGAGGATTGCATCAACATGCAAATGAACACTCGAAGGCAATCACGAGTGCAATCATTACGAAGTGCATCGATAAAAGAGGCAGCTTCGAGAACATCAACATTAAGGTAACTGTGTATTCTTGAAATATGCATGTTTTCTTCAACAATGATAGAAAAATAATTTATTGCTATCCGATTTCTCATTATTAATTTCAGAATGCTACAAGTCTACAAGTAAAAAAATTAGTCTTACCGCAAACAGACTCAAATGAAAAAAGAACATAATATCTGTCATCGTTTTTACACTCCCCTGCAAATTGCAGCCATGCTTCACTTTACGCTCCACAACTTTATTGAAGTTCATAAACCTCACAACCTAATTTTAAATCACACCGAACGCCCTATTCTAATCTACATCCCACAGCCCAATTCTAATCTACATCCCACAGCCCTATTCTAATCTACACTCCACAGCCTTATTCTAATCTACATCCAACAACCCTATTCTAATCTACATCTTACAGCCCTACTCTGATCTACATCTTACAGCCCTATTCTAATCTACATCCTACAGCCCTATTCTAATCTACATCTTACAGCCCTATTCTAATCTATATCCCACAGCCCTATTCTAATCTACATCAAACAGCCCTATTCTAATCTACATCCCACAGCCCTATTCTAATCTACATCCAACTGCCCTATTCTAATCTACATCTTACAACCCTATTCTAATCTATTTCCCACAGCCCTATTCTAATCTACATCTTACAGCCCTATTTTAATCTACATCCTACATCCTTATTCTAATCTACATCCCACAGCCCTATTCTAATCTACATCTTACAGCCCTATTCTAATCTACATCTTACAGCCCTATTCTAATCTATATCCCACAGCCCTATTCTAATCTACACTCCAAATCTACATACCCACTTCTGGTTACAATTACTGAATATCTTTCATACGTGCGTTTATCATAGGGAGAACTCATCCTTGGTGTCTGGTAGAACAATGCGACGAACAGCAAATCTTTTAAAATCCATTTCCAAAATACCACGCCTTCTGCACCGGAAATAAAACCTATCCTTACATCAAACCATAAAATTAGCTCCTCTGCTCTTCATAAAACTTCCATGCCGGTTATTTTCTTGTCGCTATTACATTACCGGATTCATTATTTTATTACCCCACCCATTTTTTATGATTTAACCCATTATTACATTACAAACCAAAGCATTTCATTACAGTACCGGTTATTTCATTTGGGCGCGCGTTCCCGTGTAACAGCCCCAAATATTTCATAACAATTTACCAGATTCGTTATTTTATCACCTTATTTGTTATTTTATCGCTTGTTTATTTTAATAATCGTAGCTCATAATTACCAAAAGAAAACGTGTCAATGAACACGTATTCAATGTCAGCTCCCTCTTCAACTCTGCTACCTGCACAAAGATTACGGTGTGTGCCTTCTCTCTCTGTAGTTCAACCCATTCTACGCCTCGTAGCCACCAATTATCTGTAGCATGCAACTATCAATTGTATGCACGAGATATCTACAGTATCAATCACTCGCACAAGATCTACCAATCATCATCATCACAATGACTTATCACACGCGTCATCACCATCACGAATACTCGCCGAAATTTTTAAGAACGTTAAAATTCACCGACCTCATAATAAACAGATGATAATCAGAAGTTGTGGTTTCAAAAGCTGGGTTCTAGCAGTCTCTTCTGTACTGTCAAAATAATCTGTAAAATCACTGAAATTGTGATTTATTTTATACTCACCGTTGATTATCTCTAAACTCAATTTTCCATGAGATTCGACATGGCCACTGGAACCAAATTTTGTTCCAAATTTTTTGTTTCTTCGTTCAGATGCCCACGCATCTGTTATGAAAGTCTGATCACCTGCAAGAACATTGAGAACCTGGATTTAACGTGTGAATGGGTCACGGCACCTCGCTGTGTTTATCCTAACTTACAAGAACTCCTTAAGTAAAACTTCCCATGTACGTGAAGTTTACAGCTGAAAATATGAAATGAATAAAGGAATTGCTTTGGAGATACCATAATGCAAAATTCTCAACAAATAGGCAGGGAAACTTCAATACATTAAGCATAATGAAGCGAGCGCTAGTCCGCTATTCATTCAGTTCTGGGAACCCCGCTCTCTCGCCTCAATATGACAGCGCATCGAACACATGCAAGAGGCAAAACTGGAGATTTTTGCGCTCTCAACTCCCTGCTGTTGTTATTCTGTAAGGACAGTGTTTAATTTGCCTTCTATATCGCACTCCGTATCAGGGAAGACGAATCCACACGCGGTACAATTTCTGGAGCGTTTCTCACATCGCAGTCCATCATGCGGTATCTCACAGTAGCCACGTCAACCAGTAATGTAAAGCATTTAATGGAAAACTTTTCCTGTCATTAAGTTATCAGCTTCAGGAATCTGGAGGAGGCGATGAAACTCCTCGATGGCCGCTCGAGACACCACTCTGAAGAAATCGATGAGAGCACAGCATCGCCTCGTTTTGCAGATATTAATGAACGGAGCCAAAGAACACAACACCTGCACTTCGATAACTGTTCTATTGAGGCAAAGCAGGAATCATCCGGAGCAAAATGAAGCGGAGGAGACGCGTATTCAATTACAATTGCGACATTAGAATTCCAGCGAACGTTGGGAGGAATTCTATTAAAACCCAATAGGGTCCAGCAGAGGTGCTGCCGGGCGCGATACCATCTGAAATGAGAGTCAACATCCCCACCACACGAGCTGGGCGCAAGGTCCGGGCAACCGCTTAGTTGCGGCGGCGATAGCGGACATGAGTGATGGAGCGTGGGCCGGCGGTGGCAGTCATACTAATGTTGCTCGGTCGTATCATCACCCACCAACTGCACACGAATAACATTAGCAATGTAAATAAGAATTAAATGAACTGTAGGTCTTAAATGTGGTTGAGTAATGAGCTGGAGAGTGAAAGCAATGTGGCATTTTTGAATTTTCAGACAATTTTGCATATCTGTTGAGATGATTGCATTAATATTAATCTGAATTTTAATGAAAGCCGCTTCTGTATGTCTGTCTGTCTGTCTGTATGTTAAGCTCTAAAAAATTGTAAGATTAGGTCCACAGCTCAGACTCACAGTGCAAAAACTCTGCTTTGAGTGAAGAAATAACTCGGTGTGAAAATTCAATGTTACAATGACAAAAATAGCTGAGAACTGAATTCATTTTGCAAATAGAGTTTTATTCCATAGCATCAACAATCGTCACTTGATAAACACGTTAACTACGATTGTGCGGTTGCTACAGTCAGTTTGGTTTGGTTAGAAGAAGTCACACTGAAAAAAATAACTTCTCTGCTCCAACACATTTTTAACCTTTTTAAAAAGTGTGAAGACTACAATTGAACCATAATATGTTACCTTTTACCTTATTTTGCTACCTTATAAAAGGTAGCAAAATTCAATTTTCATACCATATAAAAAGTATCAAAATACAATAGTCATACCTTATAAAAGGTAGCAAAATAGTTGAAAAGTAATTTGTATATTCCAGTACGTAAAGGAGCAATTTACCTAGTGATACACACGCACTTCGGAGTCAATGTGTCAAGGAGCACCTGAGTAGTGTCAAGTATTTTTTCTCGTAGTGTATGAATAAAATAGTTCAACTCCCCCGTCACTATCCCGTCAACTATCTTTAAGTATTAGAAGATTTATGGTTAAGTTAGCATTGGAAAGGATGGGTAGGATAGGATAGGTTTGGTTGGGACAGCTTGGATGAAGATAGGTTAGGTTAGGACTGGTTAGCGTGGGGTAGGATTAATCAGGATACAGTACTTCAGGATAGGGTGGATTGGGCAAAGTAAAGATATGTTGCGATAGGTTAAGATAAGATACAATGGATAAATAGAAAGAATCATTTTCTATTTTATCAAAAGAAAGGCCAACTACACTGTTAGCTCGGGATGGTATATTTTCTTTTCGGGAGAACTCATTCCCATTGATACAATAGTTGTGTCCTCTTGAGGGAACACACTTTTTTAATAAAGGCCATGTTTTTAAGAGCACAAGTTTGAAATTTTGCATCCAACCCCTTATTCTTCTGGTCTCCACATTTTTCTTCACAAAACCTTCCGTCAATGAACGAATGCGACTCGATGGTGAAACGTTCAATTGCATGACGCAATTTTTAGTGGTTTTGTTTTCCAGCATTCATTTATAGTCAATGTTTTATTTTCAATTGTTTTGACATAATAGTCGTTGAAATCTTATCACCCAGATTTTTTTTCTAGCGCACTGACGATGGATCTTTTATAATCCGAAACGTTTGTTTTCTTCATGAAATTTTTAGCTCCGTTGGTTTTCCTGCTTATTCTAAAAGTGAGATATCTTAGAAATCTACCCAGTTCACCCGTAAACTGCAAAGATGCGAGTACGAGAGCATTACTCCAAATTGTAAAAATACAGGGTGACAGAAAAAAGTTCTGTTCACTCACTAATGCCGCTGAACAGCCAGGACCTCTGTTACGAAATAACTGATATTTGTATTACAAAATAACTGGTATCTTTGGTATAAAATACGTCACTGATATCTATGGTGTAAAATAACTGATACCTATGTTACAAAATAACTGTCTCTATGATACACACTATAAATGGTATCTATGTTACAAAATAACTGTATCCATGATACACAAAAAATGATATTTCTGTTATAAAATTACCTGCATTTGTGTTACAAAATAACTGGTATTTTGTTACAAAATGACTGTATCCATGAAACGAAATACCTGGTATCTAGGTTATAAAATTCACAGAATTTTCGTCACGAAACAAATAACTATTTTCCTCCGGCCACTTGTGTATGGCCCTACAGAAAAGTATTAATGAAACGACTCTGTAGCGTCTTCGGTGGCAAAACTCCATGTACATAAGAACATACTTCCCTACACAATCGCAATAGAATTAATCTCCGTGTGTGTGCTCGAAGCAACTAATCCCTAATTCTTACGAGTCTACTTAAGGAAGTGTTCGATTAGTAAAAGGAAATTTGTTGCGCAAAATTCACAGTTCTAACGACAGACTACGGAAATAATACCTCCACATCAATAACTGATGAAAGTCAAACAAAGAACAGTACTTCTCTAGGCTCTACCCTATAGCGCAGTATTAGTTGAAAAGTTTAAGTTTCATTCCCACATTTCCATTCTCACTCATTCATCAATCACGAGAGAAATTTGATCCAACAACAGCAGGCGTCTCTCTCAATTCTAAGGGGGATCAGGAATCGCAAAAAGTTCAACTCCAACTTTGTTAGCCATCTCTCAAGACAAAATAATTTTATTCAATGGCCGCAATGAATTTGAAATAATTTTATTCCGCGAGAGGCATACATTTAAATGCCAGGTAGTTTGTTTTCAGGAACGTCGATGCGACTGGAGGGACTCATTTCCGTTTCAAATAGAATGGCAGGAAAAATGGTGATTTAAGCAGACTTCTGCGCTACCAAGTAATGTGTGTGCAGGCTTGTGGAAAGCGTTGACGCGCTGGCACGGTAAATTCTCTCCTTAATCTGTCGCAGAGTGTCCATTAGGCGCTTATGGAGACCTGAAGTCATTAGCACGGAGCTCTTCAGGGAATTGCGGACGAAAATCCTCGAAATATCCAGAGTGACACTCAATTCATTTACTTATAGCTTTTGAGCTCAAAAGCGAGCAGAAGTCACGGTCTTTTCTTCTTGACCTAATGCTCCTCTCATCAGGATATATTAGAGTGATTTAAACCAGCTTAACAAAAGCTTTCATGGCCTCATTCAGAAGTGCTTGGAGAATTTGCGCTCTTGTTTTGCGCAGAGATGATGGAGAAATACGTGAAATTTTTTATTGCAGCTGGGACTATTACGGTCGTTAGAGAGCTCCGATTCATCCGCGGCCATCTCCGATCCAGGATGCAGTGCCGAGGAATTTTATTTTATGCTTTGCGTTAGCATGTGGGCCCCAGCGAGCTTGGAATATTCTTACGAATCCATTTCTATCTGTCTCTGTAGTGAGTACGTTTTAGAACATCGAATGCAATCAAATGAATACCTTCCAGTCTCGTTATCACGACGCACTTTGAGAATAGAATAAAGCAACAGCCACGAGGCGAGTGACCTCGAGTTGCTGCTTAAATCTTCAATTTTTCAGACCCCAATCAAGCACAGGAACCAGAGTAAAGGTAGAGGAGAAATAACACTTTTGTTCGCATTCATCAATATTCACGCAATCGCGCACCCAAAACGCTAACTTCAAAGTTCTTATAAAACTTCCCAGGAAGCGCGTACTTGTTTTGGCCTTACCATCTTCGTTATTTTCTCGTATCAGAAAATTTCCCCACCAGACCTATACACATGCGGCCTAGCAGCTCCTGAAAGCGGCGTCACGCTCAGTGGGAGCCAAGAAGAATAAGAGTGTCGTCTTGATGCACTGAAGTCACGCTGTATAATGACAACATTTAACGTCCAAGTAAGCTTGACGACAGTGAAAGATGGAAGAAAGCTTAGAAATTGTTCCGTACTGAAGAGTTTTCATTATTAGGTCGTCATGGTGTAAAAATTATGAATTAGGGGTCACAGCTAGAACAGGCTCTATATTTTGGATTATTCTAAACATTTGATAACCGTTCATATCAATTTGCAGGATCACTCGCCAAGTTCTTATTATGATCACGTAAATTGCGTATTCTTTCTGTCCGGCCCCATGCAAAATAACTGTATCCAATTTACAAAATAACTGCATCCATGATACAAAATGAATGGTGTCTCTGTTACAAAGTAACTTAGATACCAGTTATTAGATGCAGTAAGATAGATACCACGCAGTCTTCACTACTGAAGACTACAGACGGTGGGGACGGGAAGAGACACAGCGCATGCACCTCCGCCGTGTTTGTGCAGCGCGCGTTTCTTTCCTCACAGGAGTGGTCTCAATGGCTGGAGGTGCGCGCTGCCGCCCTTTGTCATCATGTCGTTTAAATTGGGGCCTGTATGGCAGAGCGCCTCTTAAATGATTTCACCGTGTTGAGTGTCGTGGACTGTGGCCAAATACAGCAGTTCATTAGCCACTCTGTAATCATGGAGCAAGTTTGATATTTGTCCGCCTAACTGTGCGACGTCGGCGGACCAACGTTTGCGATATGTCACTGTTGTTGTCCACCACCGGCGGTGCAGAGACACTCCCAGTCTGTTTGTTCCGTCGCTGATGTTGATTACGGTCATCTCGGGGGAGTGATAACGTTATTGAAGGAGCGCCAATCCAATTCCAATTCATCGAAGGAAATGACTGAAAGAGGATCTGGAACACAGACGTACAAGATTTCACTGAGCTAAGACCCTGCCAGACTGAGCAAAGATCTGCCCTCATTTAAGATCTACTAAATTGCTAAACGCGGTTGAGGTGCGGGGGTCAGCCAAAGGTAAGCGCAATCATCTGCTTCGGTGCCACGTAATTTGCGAGCCTGGGGAGAGAAGGTGATCCTTAAAGGCAATCACCGCTTGTTAGGTTTTAAATTTATGAAGAGGAGGAATTTTTTGCTAAAACTTTGAATTAAGACAAACTCTAAAAACTTGTTGAATGTTTTATTAATTTTTTGAATGGGCAAATTATTTAATGATATATAAATTTTCGAGTATTAAATAATATAGACTAAACTTGTACTTTGTTTATCAACTTAAGTAAGAATGCATAAGCTAACTCATTTTAGTCAACCTTTAACTAATACCTGACTTGCATTACTCAGTATATTGAGAATTAAGACTTTTAAAATGATTTTCATGCATTAGGCGTTAGAGAAGACGTACATGACGGGGCCACCATGTATGTTAATTGAGCAAGCATTCCAGGTATTCATCCCCACTTGCGTTGCACCTTAGGCTCTGCTTTCGCGCAAAATAAATTTGAAAGCAAACAAGGAGCATGCTTGGATTGCCCTCAGCCTATACTTCACGAAACTTGAGCCTAAATATTCAGAATATTTTCAAGGCTCGCGAGAGCGGCGCCTGCTATGCGAGACGCGCGTGTCCAGTCGCTTGCTTGCGAGGTCCCAGGCCTGCGATGCGCCCAAAACACAATTTCGCACGCAGCCAGTATAACGGTTTATGCTGTGATCAAATCTCGGTCGCAATCAGGAGATGCTGCATTCGGGGGTTGCGGTACAGGTGAAACGTTAAATATTAACGTTTTATTCGAAATAGAAGGTGACCGTGACGTTTTTTACGAAATACGAGAGAAAAAAATCGCATGCGTGAAATCGGCGTGAGCTTATTGCAATTTTCTAAACAGCATCGCACGTCAGACGATAAAGAGCTGATAAGTTCGAGTTCACAACTCATGCCGAGAGTTTGTTGGCAAAGTCGACTGACTATACCACATTCTCAGAGAATCAAACGCGTTACCATCGCTGAGATAACCAAACGCGTTAGTGTGAGTCAGAAAGTAAAACGCGGTAACGCGTTAATATGAGTATCACAGTGCGAGGGAGCCTGACGCTGTATAAGAATAAAAGCACCAAGCATTTTCAAGTTAAATTCAGAAAGCTTAACTGAAAGTTTGAAGAAAACTGTGTAGATACCCGACGTAGCCCGACGCTGTGGGAAGATGAAACTTATAGGTTGATGCAAGCCTCTTGAAGATGGTCTCAGAGAGCATGACTGAATGTATATGAGGGGAGCTCGTCGAGTGCGCCAAACAAATAAGCGAGTTTTTTTCATGGAATGAAATACTTCTAGTGCGACCTCGTAATGAACTCGATTTTCGTACGTCATGAAGCCATTAGCGATCGCTCTCGCAAGGTGACGTTCGGGTTCCCATGTCAATCTCAAAGTTTCAGAGGTTCGAGAAAAGTATCAGGTTTGAGGTTCCGAAATTAATTCAAGTATGCCAGTGAAATACTATGTTCCAAAAACCTTCTTCACTGCTGCAGTGTACTTGACTTCTCCCTACTTCAGAATGATGAACTTGGATTCTTCGGCAGAGAAGGGAAAATCTTTCCTGAAGCTGAACTTCTGGCGTACAGGGGCAGCCATTTTCGAAGCCGAGTTGTATTAAATGACACAAAGACAGCAACATATTCCATGCATCTGGTATCATATCTACGGTATAATAAAACCTCCCTATGTGCAGAGCAGGAAAAGCGTTGATAATGTTAGTTTTTTGTTTAGTTCACCAGATTTTGTACTATTCAAAATTGTCACTCATGTTTGATCGCCTTGTACAAGCACGATACTGTTCTCCTGTTGATATTGCCCTAGGTGTGCTGGAGCTGGTTTTATCTGAACAGACTGGTGTGCCATTACTAAATGTCAAATACATGATTTCCACAAAACGCTTCAAATAAATAAAAAATGCAACCATCGATTTTATTCAACTAATGGCTGATGATGACTCATTAGCACCCTAATTCGTTTGAATATTAGTTGCATATTTTTTTAAAGGATTTCCTGATAAAGTTTCTACTCAAATATTAAATGACTCACTCTGAATTCCTCAATAAATTGGCCAACAACACCGTTTTACACAGCTTAGAATTAACGATGTACGCAGCTTAGAATTAACGATATCTCTTTATACGCACAGATTGAATTTATTTTCGATCGAGACTCGAGCTTCATTGTGGCAACATGTGATTGAGATGCGGCAATTTTTCGTCTTCACGCTTTCAAATTAGTTCATCACGACGCGCTGACGATTTCTTCATGCAATGCAAGGAACTTTTGTGAGCCTCATGAAAGCATCGGGCCTTCGGGAGGAGTGGCTGGGGGCGAGCGAGCGAGTCAGGTGGTGGACACACGCTACTGTGTGGAGCAGATGGTCGCTTCTCATTTGACCAGAGCTGAAATGTTCATCGAGTTTGCACGGTCATTTTCGTCCCTATTGCGTGTTTTGCATATGGAGAACATAAAAGACGTCCTGGGAAACTGTTTAATTTTGTTTGTTTTTAGGACACTATAAAATATGGAGTTTTTATGGCTTAATTACGAAAATAGAATTGATTTTCATTCATTTATGTTATCGCTTGCAAACTGTAAGAATTAGAGCTCAGGGTTGATTCATTGTAAAATGAAGGATTTCAAGCAAATTCAAAATTACACAAAAAGGAACACATTTAAAAATTGGTAAGCGCCTTTATTTCGCTAATTCTCCAAGCGTATTGCTTCCTAAGTTCATGTGAGAAAATTTAGGCCCAGTCGAATTATGAATGCTTACCAGCGCTACTGCACAGAAACATTTAGAGCCAGCCTCGTTGATCTCAATTGTTTCGACGATTTTAAATAGAGTTCCATTCAATAAAGATTTGGAAAACAGAGTTTTTCATATCAATTATCCACAGTGAAGATTTCAGTCTCGCAAAAAGAAAAAAATTGAGTTTTGAAGAACACAAGACTCTCCGTGGGCCGTAGGATGTAACACAATAAGTGCACGAGTGCAGCACAAATAAAGTGCTCAATCATTTTCTGCAGCGAGTTGTATTGTGGATACCCCCGAATCCGCGTTTGGTCAATACGGATATAAATAACGTATTTTTCTGATGCACCTAGAGAGGAATAATCTACCAGAAATAAGCGCAAGCCCCAACGCAGGTACAATTTATCGTCCATAAATTGTAATATATGTTCCATAAATCGTACCTCTATGATGTCAGGGAAAAATTTCTGCCCATGATTGAAACAAATCAATGCTTTAAATTTCGGCTTATTTTTGGAGGGAAATACACCGAATTTTACCTTGCATTGTTTCTCCAGCGTAAAAACAATCTAGCAAGACGAAGACATACATCTTACAGTTTAAATAAAGCATGCTGCACACAAAACTGTTTAAAAGGAGTTATGGCTCAAAAAGTATCACATGAATGTCTCTTTGCATCCCACATGGATTTCAGCTCTCAGCTCTTTCACAAAAGAGAAATCAGACCTTTCGCAACAGAGAGACTAGCTTTTTCGTAACAGAGAACATAGATTTTACATCACGATAAAAACAGATTTTCCGTAACAGAAACAACAAACTTTCAGTAGTAGAGAAATTAGATTTCTTATTACAAAAAACAATGCTTTCGGATCACAGATTCGTCACGCAAACATCAGCGTTTAGTGTCCCCTAGTATTCTTTGGGATACAAAAAAAGGATCGTCTTCTTGAAAGCCTTTTTTGCACGCTGAATTTTGAGGCTCACATAGAACATCCATGGTGGTTTTACATCAGTGTTTGTAACAAAAGATTAAACTAGATTAGATTATGAGTTAGTTTAAGCCTTCTCAACCACAACAAAGGCTTTCCTAAGACAGGAACGCACCATTTACAATGGAAATGAGGAAGCGGGGAATCTATGCACAAGGTGTATCATCACACCCTGTGCATAGAAACAACAAGATTGAAAAAGGTCCTTGAAACAAGAAAAAAATCGAAATAGAAAGTAATGGGTGTCAAAAAATGACAATACTGAACCGAAAAAGATGTCTTAGTCGAAAAGAAAACTAATTCGATTTCAACAAAAGGAAGGCTTACATAACCTTCAACTCAGGACCGCTAATTTATCCCTGGGAGCACTAATTCCCATTGGTATACTCGATGCTTCCATCTGAGGGGTCAATAACACAGAAAAATAAGTATTCAAAATCACAACCAAGTGATCTCTTTTCAAACGCCTGCTCAGTATTTATGCACAGCACATATGTAGATGTCGTTGCCTGAAATAGCAGAGCTGATAACTAAATATCAGGAATATCGGTTGCAGAGAACAGGGCTTTGCGGTTGTGCAGCTGACGACGCTAGATGAGGCGATATGTAAACAGGATACTAAGCGCCACGTCAAGTCCACAGCACGAGAACCGCCAACTAATGAAAATCAGGGCTGCGATATCGGCGACGTATCCGAAAGCTTTGCCATTACCTCGGCTCGTTTCGAATGAGATGTCAATAAGGACTTTCCATGAGGGCTTTTTTAACGAAGGGGGAAATGAATGGTTGTTCTTCATTGATTTTAATCTGAAGTTTCTCAGCAAACGAGTCTTTGCGTTACGTGTCACCTCCAACTACAGACTATGAGCACCTACTGTGCAGTGAATCTCTAACTTGTGTGTGCCAGACAACCACAATGAAATCGGATGCAGACGCACTGATTCCTGTCCATCAATTTCCTCAACTTAGTTTATCAAGCGTAGACTGATTAGAATCGACATCAATTAAGGCTAACAAAGCATAATTCATATTTGTATTCACACATGCATTTATGCTGTTAGTCCGGTAGTTTTCAAGATTCTCTTTCATATTTCAATGTATTTGAACCCTGTCATCTAGATACTTCATTACTCATATAGCGCTCTACTTCAAGCACTGACGTGCGCGTACGTCTCCCGTATCGTGCAATTCAATTAAAGTAAAATTCAGTGTAATTAAAGTGCAATCCAATTAAAAGGGTAAACTGAAATGAAAGCAGGAGGTGCATCAGTTCAAATGCACCTCTATTTGCAAACATTGCATTAGGTGTTTTTCTTAGGCAGGAGTTATGTCTAACTAATGGTGACTTACTCTAAACTTGAGTAGCCTCTTTGTTAATATTTGAAGCATGACATTACCGTTCATGTTCCCGTTCTAAGTAATTCTTTTTATGATTATAAGGACACTCGTCATAATAAAAACACAATGCTATTTCCTATGTTAGGGGTTCCTGAGGTGAGTACGATACCCTACAGTATACATAGGTGAGTGGAATATACTGTAATAGAGGGGTTGAATGCTCTACAATAAGCAAACCGGATGCTGTACGATCCATAAGTGAATCGGATACCCTACAATAGGAGAGCAGGTTACCCAACAATAATTAATAAATCGAACACTTTACAGTAGGTGAGCTGGTTACCCAACAATAAATAAATCAGATACCTTGCAGTAGGTAAGGAAGATACCCAACAATGGATAAATCAGATACCCGACAATTGGGGAGCAGGTTACCCAACAATAATTGGTAAATCGGGTACCCTACTATAGGTAAGCAGGTTATCCAACAATGGGTAAATCGGTTACCCTACAAAATGTGATCAGGTTACCCAACAATGACTAAATGGGATACCCTACAATGGGCAGGCTCAGAGCTTGTAAGGTGAAATGCGTACGAGGACTTCATATCCCGTTCTCCGTAGTGTTGCGCACAGAGAGTAGAGCGTGGCTAGATGTTAAAGGAATGACTTTATTCACTCTCTATATTACAAACACATTACTTTAGGCTGCACTGTATTTTACCTACATACAAAAAAAAATACTTTATTCACCTCTCTGTATCCCAATCACATTTGTGTCTACAATTGCAAATATTTTTTAACTTTTCGTTTGAGGGGAAGAGGGGAGCGTACCAACTCACTGAGTAGGAGGGTTTTCATGTTATTATTTCCAGCCGCATTTTCCGTTTTCCACATCACCAGAGGAGCTGCTCCTTCCAACAAATGTATCGGTCAGATGCAGGACCTCATTACGGACGTTCTAGTTAAGAGTGTAACGCTTTGTAATTGCGCCTAGGCTTTTCATTAAAATTGCCTCTGGCGAATAGCAATAAGAACCTCCGGCAAAGTCCGAGTCCCAATAGTGGCGTCGAAAAAAACTATAGTGTCCTGATTTATTATTTGGTAAAACTAATTTGAATTGGAATATAAGTGGCTGTGAAAAGAGGGGTGAAAAGCAGAATTAGAGAGACGACAATAAAAAATAAATATAGCTATCTTAAAGAAGGCCAGCTTAGACAAACTCAAGGAAGGTTAGCTCTCGCAGTCTCAAAGAAAGCAGAGAAGTAACTCTGGCAGTCCTGAAGAAAGCAGAAGAGTGCCTCTGGCAGTTTCCAAGAAGGTAGAAGAGGAATGCAGAAAATTAACTCTAGTAGTCTGAAAAAATGCAGAAAAGTCACTTTATGTAGTAATCTGCAAAACGTAAGAGAGTAACTCTAGTAATACGACAAAATGCAGAAGAGTAACTCTAGTAATCTGCAAAAATGCAGAAGAGTAACTCTAGTAATGCGACAAAATGCAGAAGAGTCACTCTAGTAACCTGCAAAAATGCAGCAGAGTAACTCTGCCCGCCCAACAAGGCCCACACACCTCACGCCAGAGCATGAAGGCAGCAGGCAGCCAGATGCGAGGCCCATGCAGTAATCTCGTCGGTTTGGACGCCCCCGCTAAGTCCCGGATCATCACGCTGAGGACCTCTCACGCAACGCAGGAGCGAGCCACAGTACTCCAGTAGCTGAAAGTTCTCATCCTGGATCTCTTTTTCCCACTAATTGTTGTTTATTGACAGCTTGTAGCACGTGCCATATATTCCCATTATTGTTCTTTTTATCACCAATTGTTGAATGGTTTTTCACAAGTTTTGTCTCCTATTATGTATTAACTTTATTGGAGGTGTGCAGTTCGGTTTTTCCATTTTTTTCCCTGTTCAGTTTCTATCCGAGATCTCTATCGTGAGGGTAGGGAGGTGAACACAACCTGAACATTGTGGTACATTGAACATGTGAATGAATTTATGTAAAAAATCTGGGATTTAAAAGAAAACAAAAGAATCTAGGTGACCATCGTGGAGAGATTGGTGAAATATAAGCGCTACTAGTGCACACGGCCTATCAAAAATGACGGCATTCAATTCCTTTCTCGAACAAGTGGTGTTTCCATGTAAAACCCTAACCCTTAATACTCGATCCATAACATAAGCCCCTATCCCTTAATATCAACCAGCCCTCTCCCTCACTACTCGACCGTTCACATAAAGCCCTATACCTTACTAGTCGACCCTTCATATAAAGCCCTATCCCTTACTAGTCGACCGTTCATATAAAGCCCTATCCCTTACTTGTCGACCGTTCATATAAAGCCCTATCCCTTAATACTCGACCCATAACATAAGCCCCTATCCCTTAATATCAACCAGTCTCATCCCTTATTACTCGATTTGACTGAACACCATGGCGGTTAACAGTAACATATGAATATGACGTACACAAGGTGTGTATATGTTTTGACCGAGGATTACCGGCCGAGTGTTGGGACGGGTGTGTGAACAGTCACTGTTATATCGAATAAATATTTGCGCACTCAGTGTCACGAGTGCAATGCCACTACAGAAATGCAGCGAAATGTCCCTGTGTACGAGAAGAAATAGGCTTTATAAACGATCAAGGGTTTTAACGGCCAAATTGCACTCCAACGTTAAGCAGACGAACATCAACGTTTTGGTAAGCTGATAACCGACGCCAAAATTCAAGCTCACTCTACAAGAAACAGCGCACAAAATAAAAGCAGTAATTTTCGCTTATCAGAAAGAATTACAATAACATGAGTTTATCGCAAGTGATATCCAATTATTTACCTACCGGCCTGATGCGCCGCTAGAGAGCGAGAACAACATGAGCCGCAACTCGAGCGCGGCATCGGCGTGTGTGCCGCAGTGGGGTGCCCGCAGCGTACCGCCATGCATTAGCACCGTGCTACATATGTTGTGTTGCTACATTCCGTCAGCGTTACACAACATTCCTAACTTTGTTACACTTAAAAATGTTATATTACAACATTC
>JACJUY010000523.1:157426-191861 GCA_014220935.1 Platorchestia sp. MABIK | reverse complement strand
AACTTTATGGCAGTTAGGAATGTTGTAAACAACATTACACAACACCTCTAACGTTATTGCAGTCAGGAACGTTACACACAACGTTACACAAGAGCGCAACAATAACACAAGCATTACACAACATCCTAAAGTTTATTGAAGAGATCATATAAAGCGCGGTGTGACAGCGCGGCGTCAGGAGGGATCCGTGCTTACTATGCGCTCCCAACGAAGCGTAACGAGGTCATAGTATCAAGTGTAGCCGGCATCCTAGCTTCGGATTAAAAATTTGTAAATCATCCAAGCAAGCGACTTAGCGGCAGCACGCAACAGCCCGACACCGAGCCAGAGGAGAGTCGGAGAACCTCTGAAAACAGTACCGTATTTTAATCTGCCGAGAGGTTTTCGCGGGGCAAAAATACTCGAATGCCCAAATCAGCGACGACGGCGTTTGGTGGAAATAGCGAGACTCGGCCACAATTACGATGAGCCTTAAGCTCTCCCCAGCCTGAAGATGCTCAATCTGCCTTAGCCCTCGACGCTTATTCATTTCCATTTTTTATTTGCTTCGTAATGATGAAAAACGCGGGTTTAGCGGTACTTCATCTATTGGGCTGAGAAGTGTTTACATGTGCTTGTGTTTGTGGCTTCCCGTCTTAAAACGAGTGTGAATGAGGCTTGGTTCCTCTACTGTGAAGTTATTGCTCTCTAAGCCTCAACGAATATACGAAGCCATCAAAGATAACTGGGCTTTTTTAAAAAAAAGAGAGGTCTCAAAAATTTGAAACTTCTGGAAGAAGATGTCTTTGTTTCTGCGAACTGTTCAGTAAAATATTCTCCCGAGCGTCCTGACATGCGTAGATATTCAATGGAAAGAGCGTCAAAAAATTAAAAGGCATCTTACATCGATGTTCACGAGTCATGTTGTATTATTCCGGTGCAACACAAAATGGTGCACAAATGCCTACACTAATACTTGCTAATACAATAAATACGTACAAAAAATACGTACCCTGTAGTTTGGGTGCAGCAACGAAAGCAAATGGGACTACGGTACTGCTGTTCCGCACCTGGAGCACCTTCGACCAGGGGTAATTTTTCAATCAAAATCCTCCAATCATTCTTCAAGTTATCATTTTTCAGGCGCTCAGGAAGACCACTCAACTTCTGGCATATCCTCGGTGTTTGTTTGTTGTTTGAATTTGACCACAAAAGTGCCCTACTGAGTAGGTTGCCAGATACTGAGTGTACCCAACTGTTGAATTTTATTTGAAAAGGACGAAATTTGAGGATTTTTACAAAAATTACCATCCAAGCAGCTTTGTCCTCGAACATGCACAAGTATCCGAAAAAATTTATTAGCATCATTAAATTTTTTTCTAATCTGCATATTCTTCAGAAGTTTTATGTTGCTGCTGAAGTCTTATGCTATGAAATCTTTTGCCAAAACCTGCAAACCGAACGCGTTTTTAGCAAAAGTAGTGACAATGTACAAGAAATGGTTAGCAATGCGGTCGTACCGGGCCTATGCTCATCGTGAGGTGTGAAACTAAGTGAATGCCTACATGAAATGGTGGTCCCAGAGCGCCTTCTCTCGCCTCGCCAGTACTGCGAGGCATTACTGAAAGCGAGCGTAATCAGTACTTTCAGCACTGGTGGTCTTTCTCTGCTGCTCTCCAATGTTAGTCTAACTTCTCTGTGTCTGCTCATTAGAAGTTATACTGATTGGTTTGATCTTCGTATGCATGATGGAGATGGCCGGAAGTGATTCGATAAAATAGTGTAATGTTTTGCAATGAAAATGAGCCGTATTTTAGAGCCAAACATCAACCGTGCATATGTATCAAAGTGCTGCGTCAAACATTATTTTGCAAAAGAGTCTATTATTTCAGTCACCAGGGTACAAATGAACCCTGGTTAACGCACTCCAAGCGCATGTGAGAGACTACGCAGAAATTAAGAAAAAATCTGAAAAATTGAAACGCTTGCTGGACAAGCACACTTGTAGAATTTTCAGTCCATCCTCGGCAGCAGAAAAAAATTTTTGAAGGCGAAAAATCCCAAGCCGCGAGCCAGTTTGTGCAGACTTAAATGTTGTAGCCAATGCGATGTGTTGCAAACACAATTTCGTTTCACTGAAATGTTACATGTAACTCAATATGTGTTCCAATTAACGCATTACGTCACTGAAATGCTTCCGGCAACACGACATGCTGTGAGCAACACTCAAGTTCACAGAGGCTGAAGTATTGCACGCAACACGATATGGTGCAAGCAGACAACACAGTTTACAGAGGCTGAAGTATTGCAAGCAACACGATATGGTTCACGCCATACGCCAGTTTACAGAGGCTGAAGTACTGCACGCAACACGATATGGTGCACATAACACGACACGGTGCGCACAACACGTCAGTTAACTTAAAGTGCACTACGCAGCGCGAAGCTTCGCACATTTCACGTCAGTTTGGAAGCAGCAACAAGACGCCGAGTCATGCGAGACCCGGGCCCGCCACCTGCCCAACTTCTGCGTGCCATCTTCGCTGATTTGCATGGAACTCGACCCACGCTGAGTGCCTCCGCGTGTGCGCCTGAGCAAGCCATTCCTGTGCACACCTGCCATCAGAATCTGGCGTTTGTTGTTGAGGTAGTGGTATCCTTTCGCTGTAATGGCCTGGCAGGAGTTTCTATTTAATATTGGGATTATTAGGAGATAATTATGAATGGAAATTCTAAATTAAATTCTTTCATAGGTAATCATGACAGAAGATCATTACCTGAAAATAATTTTTTGGTTTAACATTGAAGATTATTCCTAGGGAATTTTAAGTTGCAAACATTATTTTAAAATAATTTTAGTTGACATTGGAAGTTTTTTCCTTCAGTAGACACAACTTGAATTGTGAATCCGTTGTCGCTCATTAGTAATTGTGACAGATGAACATCCCCGAGGAACAATTTCAGTATAACCTTCAAAATAAAGCGAGCAGTGAAGGTTTCTCAAGTTGCAGTTGAGGGCCCTGAGCGCTGCAGCGGAGCCCGTCAGCAGCATTCCAGTTTTAGGGAAAATCCAGCCGTCACGATTCCAGTTCTGACGAGACATTTATTTGGAATGGGGTTTTATTTGCCCGCGATTTTTTTTCAGCCGAATACCTGTTTTTCCGTTTTGATGACGTCATTTTCTCAATTGTGATTGACTTGGGTACAATTTTACCGTGGCTGGTAGGTAGTGGCTATTCTTAGGTTCAAGTGTTTTCAGTTTTAACCTTATTTTCCTGTGTTTTTAATACACATTTGCTTACCTTCATCTCTATTTTTCCGTTCATTCTGTTAAAATGTAGAAGCATTTGGCTGAAATCATGAAGGCCAATACCACATTATTACCATATAACTTATTTTGCAAGAGGAGAAATTTGTATAATTCGATTTCTAACTTCATTCCCACAGTAATTTTTGTTGTTTAACTATAATCTTATACACTGAAATCTTTCGACAATTAAATGACCAACAGATCAGCCGATGAAGTGAATAAAAAAAGTGTACCGTGTACATATTTAGAAGAGAGGCCAGTCTCGGATAGGTGGATGACCAGTTCAATCCTCACCGGACCCAGACACATTGTAGTTAAAACATAGGAGTTCGTGTTAATGAAGATTTTCTGTTAGTCTTAGCACCACAAGAACTAAATTTGCCAAACTCATATATTCCAGGTCTCAATGAAATTTTCAGAAAAGGAACAGGTCCTTAAATAGCTTTTTAATTGCCTAGCATTTCAGATATCAAGGTACTTTTCAGCCAAGAAATATGTCCTGAAACAATTGTTTTTAATTTACTCTTTCTAAAGCCATGAAGCACGTTCGAGACAGACCGTATCTTTTAAATCAACATATCTTCCCTTTCAAAGACCACGCGCATAATTCTTGATATGAGCAAATTCATTCCATAAACACGTTGCTTGCGATACGACCCATCGATGGGTCGTTTGAACTATTTTCCCAATGTTTAAAATTAATAGGATTAAACGGACCCTGTTAATGTTTTGCATTATTGAAATTGCTAACATATTTGGACTCTAAATTTGAGTTGAATATTGAACTTCAATTTTACCCATCGCACTCAACATATTAAGAGAACAGAAGCCTTGCCCCGGACGACCCAGTGTTAGTACCAAGTTTTTTGCCCGGAGAGCGACACGCGCGTGGTGTAGTTTTTACTTTGGTGGAGGAGCGACTACGCTCACTTTTGCCGACGATTTCAGCTGATGAATGAACCGCCATTGTGACCAAGGCGAGTTTTTGCCTTCATTCTGTAGTACGGAGGTGTTGCAAGGTTGTGGGATTGTAGGGGCAGGCTATTGGGAGACGATGGACGGCAATCGAGCAAATCAACCCTAAAGAAATGTACGCTAACGTTCTGAGGCCGGTAGGGGTAATGTGAGATGGATGCAGCCTGGAAAATGAATGGATTAGATAAATGGTTTTGAGGTTCCCTACCAACAACAAATGTGTTCCAGAGAGAGGAAGTAGGAAGGCCCCATTTATTATGTAGTTTAAAGAGGGGAGAATCTATGCACAAAGTGTGTTCTTACCAAGGATCTCCTGTGCAAAGGAACAGAAAGTCAAAAAATACATCAATGAAACAAGATAAATGTTGAAGAATGAAGTAAGTGTTAAAAAGCAGGGCAGCAGTGAACCGAAACAAGAGGGTCCGTAACAAAACAAAAAAAACTGTTTTATTTCAACAAAAAGAAGGCCACCTAACTTCCAGCTCGTGACTTCACAATTTTTCCCTGGGAGCGCTAATGGCCATAGATACAATAGTTGTATACCCCTGAGAGGATAAAGTGTTAAATCCCTGAGAACCAACACTTGAGATCAATATTTAAAACAGACTTATGTTTCCTTAGACACATGAGACAGATGATAACATCAAAGTCTGACTCTGCATCTCTGTTATATGAAAGAATATTCGTTACCGCATCGTTACAAACTACACAACTGCTCGTATCGTGCATGTGAAAGAACCTTCGTTAACGCATCGCTGCAAAATATACAACTGCTCACATCGGGCATTTAAACGAACCTTCGTTAACGCATCGCTACAAAATTTGCAGCAGCCAGCATGGGCGGGCCTGGAGGCAGGAGCCTGCACTCAGCACGCACCAGCGCCTCAATGACCAGGGCTCATGACGCACAAGATGATCATGCGCATGAAGAATTGGCGGCTTGTAGGTACTGAGGCTGAGGGGTCCAAGTCTTGTTGCCTGATGATAGTCATTAATTAAGCCAAAGTGGAGGCCCGGAGCCTCGCGTGGGATAGCCGCATACCGGCATTGCCTGTGGAAATACGTATTTATTTCCGTGGTGTTAAATTCCTATGGCCGCACCGAGGTCGCAGGTGGAAACATCTATCTCCTTGGTGTCAAATTCAGGCTGATCTACCGACATCGACAGTAGAAATACTTTTCACTTGGTGTGAAATTCCCAGAGTTATACAAGCATCGCCCGCAGAAATACGCCTTTCTTTAGTGTCGAATTCTGAGCGCTAGTGGGAGATTATTTTCTGCTCGTAAATACTGGTGTTGCAGAAGCTATGGCACCAATTTTGACACATCGAACTCTCCAGCAACATTCAATATCTCGTGTAGGTGAGAACACGGCGGTAGCAATAAAGAGCTCGTACATTATTCTTAAAGCAGAATAAGACATTCAAAATCAAAGCTGTACGTACAGAAATAGCTAGTTACGCCCCATGGAGTATACTTCAAGTTGTTACGTCCAGATGCTCTCCCCGCTCGGCATTTCATGAAGGTGTTAGTCTGCATTTGGCCAAATTTACGTCATAGGTGCGCCGACATGGCTCACTGGCGGCCCTTTGATTGTCAATAGTTTCGCCTGCTTAAAACATAAATTCAATCAATTCAAGCATTTGGTCGCTCAAGACTTGAGCGGAGACAATGGCCAACACAGGATGAGCTCATCTTGCCCTGCGTAGGGCCAATACAGAAATAGAAATTTTTAATTTAAAATTTCGCTGTAGTCCATGCTTGCAAAGAACTTTTGCCGCTACGTAACTTATGCCGCTGGCGTTCTTGTACAAATGAGGAACCATTCCTTGCTCCGATTGCGTATATTTGCAGTCATCGAACGACGCTCGTGAGCAAATTTCGAGCTGAGCGACAATCGACAAAAAGAAAGCTTACGAACACAACGCGCTGCCAAATCAAACCGGATATTTCAAACGAGAATAATAGTGAACGAGAATAATAGAAATAGTCTAACAATGTTAACTACTAGTTTTCGATACAAAATTTTCTTGGTGACATACAAACAGTAAAAACATAATTGGAAAAATGTTCTTTTAAATACCATCAACGGTTTCAATCTGAAGTTTAATTTTAGTTATACGAGTCTCATCGACACGTTCCCTCTAATTTGTTGTGAAACTCATGTATGTTTTAAGTAGAATTTATGAATTATGAGCAACAAATGTGTTAACATAAGATACTTAAAAAAGCAATCATTCCAACAATCTGAGCAAATGTAATTCAAAAAACGACCAGTCTTTTAATGGGTTTGGCTTAGACGCGTTTGAGCGATTTGTATCTCATATAACACAAAGGGATTGAAGGCTTGAGTTGGGCTAAAAACTTACTGACGGTTGCCCGACATGAAATAGAACAATGGATCTGACCGTACACAGTGCACTGTTATTTATCGCACGGATCCCAGAAGCAGTTTATAAAGAGACTTCTGCAGCAAAAACTACGGCTGGCCTCGAATCTTTTCCAGATAAGCCCCGCCACTAATGCAACACATCAGTTCACCCACTTGTAACTTTCGAAATAATGCACCTATCGAATGCAAATTACTCTCAAAGGAAAGAATGTTTTAGTCTTTCGTTTCAATTACATTTTGAAGTCTATAGGTGCATTTTTTCGAAAGTTACAAGTGGATGAACTCATGTGTTGCATTAGTGGCGGGGTCATCTGGGAAAGATCCCTGGCCTTTCCTCAGGATGCGCAGTAATCGCGTCCTTTACCCTTGTTGGGTGCGTATTCGTTTCGTCAATAAATTGGCCATCTCGCAAGTGGGATCGACTGAGGTCATGCCAGTTGACAACTCAGTCGACATTGTCAAGTCTTTCGCCACAATAAATGTCATCAGATGGACTACAAATTCACAATTTCTGTAGAAATTCAGTAACCAAGCAGGTCAAATTCATCAGTTTACGTTGCACAGGAGCCGTAAAACACCAATTAATCGGACTCAAGATAATAAAAAATTTTACATCAAAAAATGCTGATTAAGCTTTTTTTGTAAAGGAATTTAGCTTGATAAATAGGCGTTAAGGACCAGAACATGAAGTTGTTCACGAGTCTGAGGAGTAAAGTGCCTAAGTCTAAAGCGTTTTGTTTAAGTAGTTCACATTTGCTGCCAACATCACGAGTGATGATGGTTCATTTTTGCGTTCCGCTCCAGTCGCCCCGCCGCTTTGTAAACAAGAGAGAAACATTCGACCAGCGACCATGGCAACTGCCATCTTTCTTGCCATCTCGCGGCGGTCACGGCTAATGGTTGCCATAATAAATGGTCACCCTTTAAATGCTATGTTAATCACTGCGCGTAGAGCCGGCAACCGCTCCATGAATGACACGGGAAGTTCCTGCTCTTTATTGGAGAACGGAACAAATATTACGGGAATATTTAAAGCAAGTTAGTCATCGGATACGTGAGAATGGGGCTGGTCATTTTCTGAATGACTTAGTACAGGAACTGCTGCCACTGGAGTGAGGCCGCTTTCAACACATAAGAGTGGCGTTAGAGTAGTTATACTCTTGGACTTGAGAGGCAAACTGCAACGGCTTGCTACTTTTTGCTTGAGATTCGAAAGGTGTCCAGTTTTGAATAATTAAGTTAGTTTAAGCCTCCCTAACATCCAGGATGTCCAGAACCCTAGGTGTTCCAAACACTAGGAACCCTAGGTGTTTCAAACACTAGGAACACTAGGTGTTCCAAAGAGAGGATGTCCAGTTTTGAAGAACAACACATCCATGATGCTTCAAGTATCATTAATACGCCAAGCACTATTGTTGAATCGGTACCACTGATGCGCCACATCCTTAGACCAATTGTTATTGATTCATCATACACAACTGAAGCATTAAGCACCATTGATGCATCAAGCACTGCAAATGTATCAGGTACTACTGATGGAACAAGCATCCTCTCAGCCTATGACACCGTTGATGCACCAAGCACTATTAATGCATGAGGTACTACTGATGCATCAAGCATCCTCTCAGCCTGTCAAACCGTCGATACACCAAGTTTCAAAGATGCAATAGGTTCTAAAGTGCTGAACAGCTCAGCAAGCGCATTTAATTTCAGGCGAGTTATTCATTCTAATCAAGATGCGTTGACTGAAAGTTCGCAGCAGAAATAGGGAGTACTTGTACGAAGTATACTACACACACAGTAACAGTGAACGCTTAAATGGCCTTATAACTCCCGCAAAGAAGGACCTCGAAATTCTCACCTGACACACACATTAATGAAAAATTCTCTCTGAAATTCTCACTTGACCACAACGAAATTCACTTGAAATTTACGATATTCTCACCTAAAACGAGCTATTACATGGAGGAAATTAAATATGCTACATCAAATTATTCAATATTCTCTACTCTCCCTTGTGTGCAAGGAACAGTTCCCTGCTAATAGCAAATAAACTTTTTATTTTAGTAACCTTTCTTAACTCTTGAACGTCAGCATTTTTGTTCTCATATTCCCGTTATTACATCCAACATCATCATGAAACTGGATCGAGCTTCAGGTAGTCACTAATATGATGATGAGGAAAGAACTACCACTCGGCAGTGAACTTCCAATGGAAAAAATTAACCATTCTATTCTATTTTCGGAAAAAAATTAACCAAAAATAGAATCTTTTCAGGAAATTTTCGAAAGAGGACCGTATAGTATATTTGAAAAAAATTAGGCATAAATACAACATATTGAGGATACTTTCGGAAGCGAGTTTTACAATCCATAGGGGCGTTAAGGGTTGCTAGCGCGCACAGCAAGCAACAGGCCACGCTGCACATGACACTCCCGGAAGACGAGCCTCCGATCACCCCACGCAGCGCAGACATACACCACACGCTTCCATCGCCGCTCCTCCCCAGCAGCGAACGTTTAAATGACCCGCTTGCGTTAAATCGATTGTTTTTTGATGCTGTTGTTTTGTGAAGGTGAGTTTAAGCGGCTACCGTAGCGGCACTGTGCGCCAGTCAGCCCGCTATTCTAACACAGCCTGAGCTGCAACAACAGTAACAGTGCGGAACTTTTCCGTACTGATCGCTGTTCCTGAGCGTACTCTTTCATTCAGCTGCGATTGTTCTATGATTGAATTTCTTATTAATTACCCCTTCACATACGCAGTACGCTCTTCAAGAGGAGATGAAGGGAACGGGTGGAGTAAGTTCATAACTCCTTAATCTTTTTTAACGTACTTATTTGCCTCGAAGCAAACAGAAATAGAAGGTGCTCGTTAAACTCTCACATTTAACGTTAAGTTGGTTAATGTGCACTTACGCTCCATGAAATTGGTGGGTGTTCCAATGAAAAGAACCACTCCACATTAATTAAGGACGATAAACTAACACATTGTGTAAATTAAAATCCGATGAGATTTCGCGCGGTGATTCTTAAATACTCTACCATGAATCACGGACGTTGAATTACTCCGTCCAACTTGAAATGCGCAAGTTTCAACAGTTTTTTATTTGATGCCATCTATTTTAGAAAATCAGATGAAAAACTGTAGCATTCATAGAGTTGAATAGTTGCCCCTTGACTGGTAGGAAGCAAGCAACCGCAAGACTTGGAGCTGTTGCTGAGTCACACACTGTCACGAAAGTCATGACGGAAGTTTTAAAAAGGCCTCCGCTTCCCTTTTGCGCTGCTCGCTGGAGCAGGACTTGACTTGCGAACAATATTCATTGGTCATTTCAATTTGTCCTAATTATATTGAGCTTTATATAGATGCACAAGTAAACATAAACACCTGAATACTTGCATGGGGTGACGTATTTTGGTGTGCAAGAATACGCTCCTTAAGATAGCTGGAAAATTCATTTCATATTAAACAAGGGCGGTGAAAATACACCCGAAGAAAATTGCCTTTCGCTTACGAGCGGTTTTCATGCAACAATATAGGTTGGGGGAGAATGAACAATATAGGTTGGAGGAAGGAGGCTAGGGGGAGAATGGGGGAATTTAGGGGAGGCTGGGGAAGGTATTGGGGAAAACTAGGGGGAGAATGGGAAAAGTTAGGAGAGGCTGGGGGAAAATGTTGGACTAGCGTTTAGGGAGCTGCAGAGAGATAGGAGAGGGAAAAGTCGGCAACAAGCTGGAAGGGAGGTTTTGGGCAAAACAGGATGGAAAAGATGGAAAGGAGAGTTTGGGGAACCTGGGGAGAGTCAGGGAGTACTTTGGGCGGAAGGTTGGGAGAGAGTTAGGTGGGCGAGGTTAAGGAGAGGTTGAGGAGCGTAAGTGGGGTTGAGTCTGCCCAGAGAGCCTCAGTTCATTATCATTAAGGAATTGATGAAATTTTGAACATAATGAAATCAGACGTTACTTTCTACCACGACAGGCAAATCTGTTTCAAACAAGGAAGAAAAACCTGAGCCAAATTACGATATAACTGCATTAAAAAAAAATGTATAAATTCCCCAGCGACCATACATGCCTGCAGCACGAAAGACATAATCCTAGGCGTGAATAAGAGGCATGAATAGGATGGACAAGGGGATCACTGAAGAGTTATGGCACCGAGTTCGTTGGTAGGTTTCCGCTAGATGCTTGGAATTAAAGCATGAAAACTTTTTAATGGATCACCTAACGTTTAAAAAAAGATTCCATATTTTTGAGAACAAAAAAGAGGTTTTGGCATTAAGCCCGCTCGTTGTGTGCACAGAGAGCAAAAGGAAGTGACGGCGCCACCCTTCGGGCTGCATGGTAGAATAATGAATGTCTCAGCCTTCCGAGGGAAGCGTGTTCTGTGTCCCAAGCCTGTACCAAGACTACGTCGATCTAATCTCTCGAGCAAGCGTCGTCGTCTAATTATAACGTATTAAAGTCCTATTCTCAATGGAAACATCGACTACTGCTTGAGTGAGCTGCCAGTAAAATCTTTCATGATTCTCCTAAGAAATAGAATCAAATAATGAATGAGAAAGAACGTTGGAAACAGGTTCATGAACCAACAATTGGGAGTTGTGTTGCTTTCCTCTCGTCTTATCAGGTCATTTTAGTCCTGTCTTGTGTGGTCATTTTACTCCTGTCTTGTGTGGTCATTTAACTCTTGTCTTGTGTGGTCATTTTACTCCTGTCTTGTGTGGTCATTTTACTCCTGTCTTGTGTGGTCATTTAACTCCTGTCTTGTGAGGTTATTTCACTCCTGTCTTGTGTGGTCTACCTCCTTCTGCTTTACTAGTTCATTGTTCTCCTCCGTTAGATGCTCGCGCTGCTCTAGTTACACGTGGTCATGAAGCTTAAAGTCACAAGTGGTCATGAAGCACAAAGTCACACGCAGCCATTTCACGGCCCCTCCGCAGTGCCCCATTGAGCGGACCACAGCATCTCACCAAATCACCAACAGTGACTTAGGCAGATATTGTTTTCGAGTGAGCACAGTTCCACCTTCGTTAGACCGTGACATCCACAAGTCATGAAGCTTAAATATTGCCTTTTTGCAATACGTTGACGTCCACTCCCACCAATTGCTTAAAAAATGAGTTATATTCTATTATGATAATTTAACGCTTGTTCAGGGACCTACCACATGCGTGTAAAACATAGCTCATAAGTTTACGGAAGCGCTAAAGGTGCATCCAAACAAGTACTAGCAAATAAACTATGAGTTCTAGTTCTAGTATTTTTCGGATCCCTAGACAGCTTCTAATCCCTGCGCAATGAGGGATAGCTTTCACTGCAATTCAAAGCTGGTAGGTTGCAGCCTGTCTAAGGGGGTGGGGGAAATTCTGCATTTTTATCTGCAGAAACAAACTTTCCAACCAAATTCTGAATAATTCAGTGCATAACATGCCCCCATTCATTTATAATTAAGCGTATCCAAATGACAGCCTAACCAACTGGTATCCAAATCCAAATGTAGTATTATCCAAATGACTGCTACACAATCGCCAAATCAGATGACCAACTACATACTTCCAATACAAGGTAGCTTCAAATTTATTTCCAAATTATTCTCAAAGAATCTGCATTAATTGTCCCGCTTATATGGCTCAAAAGGTTTTCCTCCAAATAAAGCATTTGGTTTTATCGAAAAATTTGAACTGAACTCAAGTAATTTTCAATTTGCACCTGAAGCAGCAATTATTACATTACAAAGTTGAAGACTCCCTAGCCACACTAACGACCATCTCAAGAGAGCGAAAAGAAGGGACAATGTAGTATAAAACTTTAGAAAATGAGGTATCTCTGCACGAGATGAGTTCCCTCGCAGAATATCTTGCTCAAAATAACAGCAATTTAAAAGCAAGAAGGAAAAAGACAAAACGAGATAGAAAGAAGGCATAAAAATTGAAAGAAGAAAAATGGGCACGAAAGGTGGAAGTCCCGAAGGCCTCTCTATAGCTGAGGTAACTCAAAAGTATCTCCCCTGGAGGTGCCAGTCCCCATGGCACAGGATAGACAAGTCTGACTAGCCTGAGCCTATAGCCTATCTAATGCTCCTGAGCGGCCTGAAGCGGCAATTTCCTAACAACACTCGAGTCCTCCGCTACTCAGAACGAGTGACACGAAAACGTTTTATTTGGTTTCAAACCATCATGCAGTCGAGGCGACGCTCAATGAAACCATTTGATCTAGAATGATCGCACTTCACGACAATCATTACTTTCATCGACGGCCCCGAGATTCTGAACGGTTTTCTATTGCTCGCCATGGCATCAGCGCAATCATAGCCGGACTTCGGTTGACCGCATCGCGCGTTTGGAAAAAAACGAACCAACGATGTTTTCTCGAGGACGAAAATCCGTCTCGGGATTAAGAAAAACCGAGTAACGAGGACAGAGTGCTCGCAAAAATCTGAATAGCCGCAGGAATTGTTGCGCACGGCGAGCAGATGCGAGGCTGGCGGAACTAACGATGCTGTGTGGACGCGATCCGGTGTAGCGGAAAGTAAAACGCTCCGTTTACGTTGTTTTGGTGGCGCCAGTCATCGTGGTAATGTGGAACATTGTCAAGCTCCAAGCGTCGTTCGTGAACAATTTAGGGTGGCATGAAGGACGATTCTTCACGACCTTTGTTATCAAGTCTCTTCTGTCTTGCTCAGTGTGCGGTTACGAGTTGAGTAAATTCCCGACACGTTCTTCTATCCACTGTGTTATTTGAGCTTGAGTGCTAATCTAGCCTGTCAAGAGCAGTTCAATTACGAGAGTTCTTGACATATAGATGTCGCGTTCTGGGATAAGATTTGGTAACTCGGAGCAGCGTAGAGGACCCAACTTGACGGACAAGATGTCACAGTCAAGCGGACGCATTTGCTCCTCTTGTTTTGAATTTCGTAGTAAAACTTTGAGGCTGGAAAACGAATTAAAAATGACGAGCTACAGGTGTGAGTGCAGTCGTAAACATGAAGAGGCCAAAGGCGTGCAATAATCGAAAGAAAACTTCATGGGAAATCAGATGAATCCAGGGGAGGACCTGGAAGACTGCGCTCTTCTTTTATCCAATCCCAGTAAATGACTTGAGAGAAAACTGTCGCTTGGTTTGCTGAGATCACCGTTAGCTTATTACCACGAATTTATTTTAGGAAGCAGATTTTTGATTTTACTCCAAGCTTCTATTTTCAAGACTGTAAAAAGAGGAAAACTCTTCCTAACTGTAAGACTGAAAAGAACTAAGCACTACATGCCCAGTTCCTGTGATCTGTGAAATTTTACACAACAGATCCTAAATTTTTTCTTCGATTTCATAATGCACATCACACAAATGAATGCGCATGAGATTTTTCTCTGTATGATTTTAGTCTGCTATGATATTACCTATAATATTGTCTGCTTTGGGTCTTTTTTTTCTCTCCTCGAAAAGAGGACTTCCGAAGAGTGAGCATAAGGCAACGATGACGCTTTTTAATGTTTGTATTTCGAGGCAATAATAACTGTTCTCATAGTAAAACGAATCAGGCTGCTCGGTTGTCAGTGGAGTTTTAGGTCGGACCAAAAAAAATTCTGTCTGCAGAAAAAACTTAGCTGAGGAAAACCTGAATCAATCCCACAGACTGAATCAATCGTCAAGAAATCTCGTCCACTGACACCGAGGAAAAGAGAGCTTATAGGAAACACGTGGAGGGAAGTTCTTCCGAGTTTATATTTCATACTGCATTCTTCATTTCCTGCCATCAATATGTGTTATGCTAACATCTCTTGAGTGAGATTAATCGTCATTGTAAAGATTAATAGTGGTAACGCGATCGTCAATTGCAATAATAATGCAAGACTGAAAACATCCATGTACCAAGTACACAGCTACGTTGCTCATTTACTTTATTACTTAATACCACCATTGTAGTAACTCACACCCACACCCGTGGCAGTGCCGACCCTCACTGCCACGCCACAAAAGCGAGAAGAGTCTCTCCTTGCCTAGCTGCAGTGCCGACCCTCACTGCCACGCCACAAAAGTGAGAAGAGTCTCTCCTTGCCTAGCTGCAGTGCCGACCCTCACTGCCACGCCACAAAAGCGAGAAGAGTCTCTCCTTGCCTAGCTGCAGTGAGCAGCGCACAACGCCGTGCATTGTACGCGACGCCCAGAGGAGCCTGGCTGCGCAGGCCAGATGGCAGGATAAAGCAGAACATTAGCGATGAAAGGAGGCGAGGCGCCTGCAAGATCGCGTTTCAAAGGCCCGGCGCTGTCGTAACGAGCTCCGGTTAATGCTCATCTCAACCCTCAATGGACTTATTAGGAGGCTTTCAATGCCATCTTAATGATCCCATTATCGCTAAGGATCCTGAAAAATTTTCGTGGTTTTCAAGGAAAACTTTTGGGTATAGAAAATCTAATAAGTTTAACTTTGTGCCGGAGGTAACTCTTCCATTGCTTCTTCACACGGGCTTGCGACGCTTGCTCAGGCTTGAACGGAAGCGAAATGTGATTGGGTTGGACGGATGAGCGTCTGCTATGAAAATAATTGCGTAATGTTGCCGTAAAATATTACCAAATAGCGAACAGCGGAATGTTGAACGTAAGCGGCAGTAAGTTGCATTGCAGTAGATTGAAAAAAAAAACATCGTTATTGAACGCGGTATCAGTACAATTATTGTAAAGTTGTTATATTTTTTTAAACTTTTCAAGCTAAGGCAAAGTGGTGAGCGAATGAAATGTAAGTAAAAAGGTTAGTGAGCAAATGAACTTTCTTTTCAAGCACTCAAATCAATTTTCTTTGTTGGCTGTAATCACCAGAGGAGCTGCATATCATCTAGCGAAAATGCCGCGGGTGCCGAACTGGGAAGGTTTATCTTGTCCGAAGTGTGAGGTGCTTAGCCCTTAAGCTCCGTAGAACCCACTGCAGCAGCCCACTCAAGCACACTTCGTGAAGTGCATGCACGATAGCAACGGACGAAATAATCTCGCTCCTGTGAGGTCACTGCATGCTCTGGACGAGAGCGTAATCCAAATCTGGCCGAATTTCGCTCATCTCAAATTGTGAAACGAATGGCGGTTTTGTAATTAGGGTAGCTGGTCTGCAGAGAGGAAGAGAAAGGTAGTTATCAGGGGTTGTAATCGGCCAATGCAGTTAATATTACTGTAATCGGTTGTAATCGGCCAATGCAGCCAATATTACTGTAATCGGTTGTAATCGGCCAATGCAGTCAACATTACTGTAATCGGTTGTAATCGGCCAATACGGTCAATAATTTAGGTAGTATGATCTTGGCCAATACTTCGCCAATACAATAGGCCAAGTCTCATGCCAAACCAATTTATTCCTACAACTCGAAGGCCTGTTCATAAAAATTGTGACGTCACAGTGCTGGTCTGAGATTTCGCGTCAATGGTGATAAATTGAAGGGGCGAATTAAGTGAGCACGCATTTAAATCAGAAAGCTCATAATAAAAAAGTAAACTAAAAATATATTAGGACATAACATTTCTTTACACCCCGTGCGTAATTTTCAATTCCTCACACCCAATATCACAAAAGTTTTGGGGGAATGATAAAAATTTAAACATGTATTTCCATTCCATTCATCAAAACTAGGGCTGCCGTTATGCCCAGCAGTGTGACGTCAGTGCCACGCTGCCGAGTCCAGCATCAAGCCTGGAGGCGCTGGAATCATTCGCTGGCCCAACCAATGAAGGCATTGGCCCAAATTGTAGCAGCAGCAGTCGAGATAATTACTATTATCAACAAATACACGAACACAATGATAATTACGTACGAGCGTCTCGCTGTGCGCTTTTACGCAGTAACGAGGCGAGCGTGCTAGCTCGGATTTAATCGTTTTTACCCTTCCTCATCCGTTGTAGCTTGTCTTTACTGGTGTTTATCTATTTTAATGAAGCATCATTTAAAAATTTAGTTGATTATCAAGTTTCTACATTTGGTGTTAATGAATATTTTTTTAAATAAAAATTACGAGAGTAGAGTAACATAATACAGACAAATCTCCATCTAAGATTCAGACATCCTTGAACAAAATCGGAATACTTGTTAAAAAAGTACTCAACAGATTCAAAGACACCAAAAAAGTGAGAAACAAGGCCTGGTCAAGGTCGTCCTCGCACTCCCAGAACTTCGTGAGTCGTGCAACCAGCCTGAAAGATACTTATTATTACTATTATTACTATTATTACTATTATTACTATTATTACTATTATTATTATTATATAAGAAAGTTTTAGCCTCCCTTTACCCTGAGCGATGCTTCGTAGGAACAAAGAGAGATCCCTTGAAACTCTTGCTTAAGTGGCCGATGTGTCTATTGGGAACCATGTTCACGATACTTCCCTCAGACTTGAAGACCACCCCAAGACCAGAGAAACAGTTCCTATCGTCGGGCACAGTGGACACGCACTTGGCAGGAGCTGAAACTCTGCTCTCTTGCAGCCGTTGAGGCGCTCTCCCCCAACGTCGTCTTCAAGGATAAAAACAAATTTAACGAACAGGAAAAATGCAACCCTCAAAATGATCGATTTTGGTCTAAGTTTGATGATATTGATGCGAGAGTGATTACTCGAAGACAAGGCAGCAGCCGTTAGTGAAACTGAAAAAAGTCCTTTGATTTTTGGTGGTCAATGTGGTAAAATCAATCAAGGGGCCTATAGAAACGGCTTCCTAAGGTAATCATATTCATTTTTGAGTAGGATACATTAAAAAAAACGAAAGGTCACTTCAGCAAGACTCGGCCCTCTCTCATAGAGCAAAGAAAACACTAGCAAGTTTTTGCACAAAATGTTCTTAACTTATTTCGAGATAAGAATGGCCTTCTTCATCGCCGGATTTTAATCCTCACGATCACAGCTATACTCCATATTAGAACGTACACAACACATCACCGAAGTTTTGATGCTCTGAAAGCTAACTCGCCACAGAGTGGATCACAATCCACCCAATAGTCATCCTTGACTAGAGCAGATCGTTTTCTGAGCGTCTCCATCGAATATGTGTGTATATTTGTGCCACTGGGAAAAATGCGGAATAAAAGGCGTAAATATTCAATGTGAATTCGAAATGTTAGCAGTTTATTTTTTATATCTCTCTTCGTGTACGGTATATATGGGTAAAAATTTGAAAGGCTAATTTTTGAATACCCTGCTGTATACTTTGTAGTACAAGCTGATATTCGATTACACTCATTCATACCCTCGCTGATCCGTCTGCACGCCTTTTCACCCTCAATTAACTCCATTCATTTCTTGGTTTCGAAAAGCATAAAAGCTCGTTCAAAAGACTGGCTTGAGTGCGGTAGTGTAAGTACGAGCCTCAGCAAGAGGGACGAGTCAGATCACTCCACAAGAACCAAGGTGATCATGTCGAGGCTTCAAATTATTTGTTGACAGAACGATGTCTGTTTTTACCAATTATGTTGCTACATGAAATGAAACAAGTACGTTTCAATTGCCGTGAAATTAAAGTTCGGAATATAGAATACTATTTTCACGCTCCGTATTAACAGAAAAGAAAGGTAAAGGTATTGAAAACCCGTTTGTAACTTCGTGAACCGCTTTAGATGTCACATGCAAGTTACCGGAGTACGGAGTTCAACGACTCTGAATCGACAAACATTTTCAAATCGCGGAATATGAACCTTATTAAAAAGCGTTACGGGCAGCCGTGATTTACCTGACCGTCATTCCTATGCACTGGAAAATTCCTCATAAAAATCGCTTAAAAAGCCTCCTCGTTGCAGAGTTCCAGGACACGCGACAATGCTGGGGTGCAAAAGTGCGCACTTGAAGAGGTGCGCTCCGATTTGCAGGCCGGTTCTGGGAACTGCCTCATCCAGGACATGTTAATCTGACGCCAAGTGCTTTGGAGAGGCTTATGAAGCTCCCGTACGAGCTGTAATCGGACAAAAATTTACATTTCGGATGTAATGGCGGATTGCACGGAGTCCTGATAATCCTAATGATGGGTTAACAGATTGTGTTGGGGTTGTCAACTGAAACACCAAGGCTTACTTGGACAAGGTACGCTGTCATTTAGAGGCTGATGCCATCATAATCCATATTTGGTGCCATAACTTCTCATGGGTTGGCTCAATATAGCGGCTGGGCGTCATCGGTGATGGGGCGTGTGAGAATTTTGGCCGATAGCATCAGAAATTTAGTATTCAGTAGGGTGCATCCGAAAATGACAATTTCCCCCCCTCCCCCTGAGGAGACAAAAGTACTGCACGGACTAGTAGTAGTCGTAACAGTAGCGGCAGCGACAATGGTTTCCCATATCTTCAACAGCTCGGACTATCTCGTTTAGACCAGCAGTTCTTGGCCTGGGGGCACACCCTCCTGGGCGTGCGTGAGCGGAATCCAGGGGGGTGATGCGTGTGTCTGTGACGTTGGATGCTTAAGTGATTAATGACCGTATCTATGATACGAGTTTCACCAGTGCACAAGTACAAGAATATTTTAATCGCGGGTACTATTAGAATAGATATACATTATACACACATGTTTGCAATCCTTACCTTCAGAATTATTTAAGCAAATTATCAAATTCCGTCATTCCTGACGGGTCGTGCACACTTGTACATAATTACTTAAAACAAAACACTTGCCTAAGTGATACCCTTAAGAGGGGCGTGGGAGTAAAAAGGTTAAGAGCCACTGGCTTAGACTTTAGACCATTTCCCGTATTTTAGTGAGCAATTGAATTTTAAGAACTTACGACGTTTACTTGAGTCATTATCTTAAATATTCGAGACATCTGCGTAGCCTTGACAGTTCGTATCTGAGATATTCAAGCTATTTACCTTATGGAGTTTCTATCCTAGATCCTCGAGTCATTTACATTATTGAGCTTGTTTCATGGATGATCATAACATTTGAGTTTGCATCCGTGATGTTCAAATCATTTACTTCAGTAACAAGAGCCTTAGAAACTGAAGTCATCTGCCTGAATGAGTCTGCATTCTAACTTGAAACAGTACGCCAATCCTACCGTCCCAGCTGATGTCTGCGCATTCTTCCAGTTAAAACCTATATATTTACCGCTTAGAAAATGTTAAAGACCACTGCTAATTGGCTTAGCTCCGAACTACGTGTCATAACACGTAACAGAGATAGGGAGAGATTTATTGACCCTTTCTGTGTATGAATAGTCAATTCGTGTCTGAAACATGTCCCACGCGTTGTTCAGCAGTGCGTGCAACTGTAATGCAGCATTCCAAAACTCTTCAGTTTTGCGTGTTCTTGATGTCTCCTGGCTGTCTTACAACATCTTCGTCTACGTGAAACTGGAAAGAATAAAGTACTTTGCTCAACAGTGGGAGCAAGCCAGTAAAACGTTTCTTGCCGACCACAGCTCAGCAGTCGCTTATAGTTCGTTCTGCGAGTGTCTCACATTTCGGTAGAGAAATTCGTTCCTTTCTCAGAAATTTCTTGAAAAATTCTCAAATTTGAAGGCATTTTTACTTGAGAAGCGACTCCACCTGAATGTGTTACAAGCGACACAAAACGCTTCATTCAGATGCGTCAAATCTTCGGTCACCTCAACATGTGCATTCAGCACACTCTATGACGAACGTCTCAGCCTAAGCCGGCCATTCATTTTCATCGACTCAATCTGTCATAACTTAAAGTCAGCTTTACATTCGACTGTCCCTAGCTCACCGTGCGCTTCTAAATTTATCATTGGATTTTTTCTAGAGAATGGCCGTTTTTTGGCGGCCATAAATTTCCAGTATTTAATCCGACCGTTAACGGTATTTACCATCGGTCAACAGTGGTTATCATCGGTCATTCTCAGGAAAGTGGAGAAAATTTTAGTCTTCTCATTGTACCGATAACATTGAATGATAATTCAAAATGAAGTACGCAAGACAGCGATCATATTGATGGAAAACGATTGACTGTTGAAATCCAGTTATAAACAAACCACGTGGCTGGTGTCACAACTCAAATTTTGGGTAAATATAACTCATTTCGAGAAGATAATAAAAAACACAAACATCATAAGTACAAAAATACGTGCAAATAACATTCTTAGGATTTCATTTCTCATTCGAAGTCACTAAAGGCTGACTAAGGCCTCGAAGGCTGAAAAACTCCCCGGAATCCAAAAGATGTTGATTTTGGAAAATTAAACGGGTTATCTAACCAGGGTAGGATTTTCCCGGCCTAGAATAAATGGTCCGTGATCAATGAGGAACTACATCGGTTTAAGCCTACCAGTAGGCAAAGATGTTAAACGAGGCGTAGGCGAGGGGGCAAAGTGAGGCGCAGGCGAGGGTGTAAAACGAGGCGCAGGCGAGGGTGTAAAGTGAGGCGAAGACGAGGGGACAAAGTGAGGTGTAAGAGAGGGGGCAAAGTGAGGAGTAGACGAGGGGACAAAGTGAGGCGTTTTCAGCACGTCGTGTTCATCAAGCATCGTGTGAACAAACGCACTGGTCTCAACAACACCCATAATTAATGTCTTGATATTCAATCTTCCTAGAAATTCTGCCCTTGCTATGACTTCCCATTAGAAAGTCTCGTGACTTCGATGCGTAGTTGCTTTGTTTCAAATTCTAATAAGATAGCTGTATAAGATGCTTATGCACAGCGGTAGGTCCTTAACTAATCAAACCTTCACAATATATTTTACAAAGCAATCTTATTTAGGTTTCCCTCAATCTAAATGTCTGTGGGTATTCATAAATCTATCTCACTATAAGCTTTTCCTAGTAGAGTCGTGCGTTTACAGTTATAAGCTTAGAGCTGCAAGTTCAGAGTTGCACTTTACAGTCGCAAGAATAGAGCTGCAAATTTAGAATTACAACCTTACATTTATAAGTTCAAAGCAGCAATTTCATAGTTGTAAGTTTCCGTGGATGTTCAGCAGCATAATTTAAAAACGACTTTTTTGCGGAATTGCAAATTTTTCCAGGAGAGTGGTAAGTATGTATTTAGTGAGGTTGTAAGTTTCCGGCATTTCATTTGTACACATATAAAACGAATGCATACAACACAAACACCATGAATAGTGTGCTTCTATTTCTTCATCAAATGAAGAAACAATTATCATCATTCAGACAGTGTACGTTGGTAACTTTCTTCGGTTTCAGGTCACCTATTATGTATAACTCTTTGGGTATCAACAATACATAATTTTTCAATTGAAGCGACTTTCGTACCTTCAGTAAAAATAAGAAACAAATGAAATCTTGCGTTGAAACTGCCCAAATCTCTGCTATGCACATTTAAATCTGACGCCAAGAACTACATAAAGTCCTAACTTAGGAACGTGGAATTATCCGGTTAGCTACTCTGAACCCACCTTAGAAACATCAAATAAGTCAGTTCGTGCTGCCTTAAGTCCTTAAGAATATAAAATCTTTCGGTGGGAACTATCTTGAATACCAGCGTAAGAACAATAAATTTATCAGCAGGAATTACCTAAATATCTTGCTTAGAAACACCAAATCTATCGGTGAAAACTACCTAAAACCGTAGTAAAGACCAAATCTATCAGCAGGAACTATCTCGAAAGCCTGGGTTAGATCATCACATCATTCCATGTGGTGAGCATCCCATCATTTGGTGGCATTAATTGCTTCCATAGGAACAACATTAACGCTCGCTGTGTGAGTGCTGACGCCCGACCGCTGAGTGATGTGAACAGATTGGCGGTTCAGGCATCATCATCGTGAACCTCAGCCCCGCCAAGCCACTCGTGCCCCAGCGGTGGTAGGCGTGATTTAAGCGTTTCATTACAACACCGTGGGTGTTGTGTGGTCATAATTTGAGACTTTCACGAGGTGTTTGTGAAGCGATCCGAAGTCATCAGTCTCACGCGGCACCTCAGCCCGGCTAATTTACATGCCCGCACCTACAGTTGCGCTATAGCATTCGTTGACTGGTCGTAGTTAGTAAATGCGTAGTACCCAAGGATGCGTGATTGCGTTTCTACATCAAACTTTTCAAACTTGACTCATTTAGAATGAATAGCCTTAATGAGCACTCGGTGTCTGGCAGCCTTGAAGGGGTGTCAGACACTGAGTGCTCTTTATGGGTTAGGAAACAAATATATAAATTTGGCCATAGTGAGGCCAGTCTAGCCACTGCGGGTGACCAATGAGTGCCAGTTCACCTGAGCGAGGCAGGAGGGTGAAAGGGCAGTGTGTTGGCTGGAAGTGTCACAGATCACAACGCATGTTGTTGTGGTCAATATGATCAGAAGATGAAATTAGATGGCGTTAGAGAAGTGATGAAGTGTCCGTGCACTCTAACAAAAGAAAAACTGATTACAGCTCATGATGTGGTCAGTGATTAAAAGATAGCGTGCTTAAAAGTGGGAGAGAGAATATGTGAGTGAAGGGCTTAATAGGAAAATGGTGAAATCATTGGCAACAAGTTTGAACGAGTGAATTGTACATTACATGGACGAATACGTCCGACTTAATCTTACTAGCTACCCAAATAACAACTGAAAATTGGCCACGGGCTAGAGATTCATAACGAGCAAAGAGCTATGCAACTGAAAATTTACTACGAGTTGAAGAAAACTAAAGAGCTTTACAGTTCTCTACTTTGTGGCCTTAACTAGACTTCAGAAACAATCTACTTTTGTATCGCTTGTAGTAAATAAATTGTTTAAATTCATTAAAATTGTTTAAAACTTCATTGATCGATAGCGGTGGAGTTAAAAAGTTCACAACCGCTGTGGAGTAACAAATTAAGAAGTGACATGTGAACAGAGTAGAATGAGCACAAGTTGCTGAGGGCATTGCTCCGTATAGTCCATCCTCTAGCTTCCATAAGAATAGTACTGATGCTGTGATAGTATTTTGCTGTCATTCCCTTCTGTTAGTGAAGAAGTCTGAATATTTTTAACTGAATAAAACTAAAGAAGACTGTGACTTTGAAGACAAAAGAAAACTTAAACATTTTTTATTTTCTTGTTTACGTCGCTGGCACTTTATACCATGTTCGTCTAGAACGCGACATCCGTTGCAGTTTTTCGTCCTCAATTTTCTTAAATAGTTTCGTTAATCCCGAACCGAAGAATGACTTCTGAACAACAGATGGATAAACAGCTTGTTAATTGAACTAAATATTTCTGAAAAAAACTATGCATAATCAACAAAACGGTTAAAGTATTTGAACGTTGTTTCCACAACGGCAATGATTCTAGGCTAGCTCTAGCGTAAAGAATTTTCAGTTTTCCAGCTACGATCATTTTCTCTGACATGGGTCTCACAAAACATACATTTGAAATCTTTAAATTCGTAATCGTAAACATTTTTTTGGTTTGACCCATGTCTGATGCTCCGAAATTTGACGAACCAAAAGTAACCCTCCTGAACATTTTGCTGAGTACCAGCAGTCCAAAGCAGTGAATTCTTGCAAGAAATGAAATACAGTTTTGAACTTAAGCACGCTCACGACACAAAGGGCTGTTAAAGTCTTAAAGTGCAAGCCTTTAATATCATCTGGGGCACGAACGCGGTACAAAGTGTTTTGAAGACTTCAAGTCGCAGCCTTGGATAATTTCCGGGGTGCAATTACGAAGGAGTTTTTAAAGACTAAATTCCACCGAGAGAGGAACTCTCGAGCAGGTTACGCCTGATCACCATCAGCCGCGATGATATCCCGCGAGTCAACAAGTGCGGGACGGTATCACAGATACAGAATGGTTGCGATGATGTTGACGAGTTTGCTGTCAAAATAAAGCGCCCGTTGAAATCGTCACCCCGCGACAGCAAAACCAACAGATCAAGTGCGACCAGCTCATGGAATCCAGAGGGCTCGGTGTAAAGCCTGGAGTGGAGCGATCGCGGCAACCAGTGATGGACACTAATACTAAATTTAAACTTTCATGCGTGTACGCAGTGTAGAGTATGTTTAAACTATGATGTTCAATTTATTAATTTTATGATTAAGTTTAGGGATAGTTTTCAATTTTTCATTCAAGTTACGTTGATTTAAGCAAAACTGTACTTAAAGTATTATTGTGACTGAAAAATATTTTTAAAAGCCACTGTCTCGCGCTCCTATGTAATTTTGAATTACAATTGAAATAAGGTAACAGTTGCTGACGAAGACCTCCAGAATAACACACACATCAACACCGTTCAACCCAACATTGAAAATCGAACATTTCATCCCCAAAAATATGCAATACTATTTAATGAAAACCCTGTACTTTGCTTTGTATTATCATTAAGACGTGTCATCTTAACATTTCACGCGTCTTGACTCACGTAGAAAAAAGTGGATACCCAGCATCAACATTTTTATCATTATGATTCTTTAAGCCTCACAATTAACGCTGGACAGCGTAGGAGCTCAAAAGCTTTCCCACCACACCCTTCTTTTTATTGGCCAGTTTTACCGCCTCCTTAGCAAAAGATCACGACTTTAAAACGAAAGAATACGCTTAGTTTAATGAGCGCTTAAACCTGTCCTGGTTTTCTTTGACGAAGTGGTTCCCTTTTCTCGTTAGTTAGTTAGTTCGCCAGCTGAACCCGGTCTTTTGGCAAAGCCGTGTTGTGCTTATGGAGCATAACATTAAATGCCCAGAGGAGCAGTAAATGTTGCGTCTTGTGTCAAGGATATCGCTGTAAATGCTGGGCCCATTACAGAACAGTGAACGCTGCTCATTACAGAACGGTAGGGAAGCCTCGAGAAAAGTCAGGGCCACGAGTAGCTTTTGATGATGTACGGCAGCGCCCGACGTGAGAGTAGCGGTGCCGATTTGTGAGTTTATTGTAATGTTGACATTTAGAGTGCTCGTCTCTAAGATATCGCCTTAATGTGCCTGTGACCAAGTCGTCGAGGTAGTCTTGTAATGCCAATAAAACAGTCCTAATAAACGAGCAATCTGGAGAACCGGTCATTATGAATGTAAAGTCCTGATGATATAATGGTCATTATTAACGGAAAATTCTGATCATGTGCTCATTATGAAATAGAAATTCTAAGGAAACGTCATCAGTGACAGTGAACTTACAAAATGGTCTTCAGTGACACGAAAATATAATGAAACGGTTTTTGTTCAAGAAATTTTGATAAAAAGTTTTTGTTGAATAGGAAATGCTGATGATAAATTAAATTGAGGATAAACGAAAAAATTCGATGAAACGGTGAATATAAACGAGAATTCTGATGAAACGATCATAATATAAGTATAATTATTATAAAACGGTTAAGTTAAGCGGTCATGGTACATAGGAAATTCAAATAAAACGATAACCATAAATAGGGAATTCAAGTTAAAGTTAAAGAAGAAGAAAAAATCCAAATGCATTACGATAGATAAAACTGAACAAAGTTGTTAGTGAGTTTAACCCTCCCTAACATAACAAAAGGTGTTCCCAAGAAAGAAAGATAAGATTCAATTGTATTATGAGCTAGTTTAGCCTCCCTAAACACATCAAAGGTGTTCTCAAGAGGAAAAAAAGCAAGGTTCTATTAGCATGAAATTAAAGGAACATGGAATCTATATACAAGTCGTTCCCCTCCACACCCTGCACGTAAAAACAGCAGGACTCAAAAGAATTTATGGAAGCTGAAGTAGAAAGTGATAGGCGCTACTTGAGACTTTCGAAAATAGCAAACATAAACTGGATCGTGCCTTCATTTAGCTCTAATTGAGTATTTATGATAATTAAGTTGCGACAACTGGTTCATCAGTAGCATTATAAAAGTTCCCTCTGTGGCCACCGATGGCGCACGTTGGGGTCAAAGTGTTAAATAGGAAGCCGAAAATTTCACTGGTAGCTATGGCAGAAGACCACATCCATCTCTGGGCACTGCACCACGCACGGGACGCAGCCCGTGGGTGAGTTAACAAGGTAGAGTCGCTCATGCTTGCCTCGGTGCTGATGACCGTGAAGATAATTGATCATGCAATCCCTCACCTAAATAAAACTCGGTCCTATTTAAGAAATATTACTCACTCATGACGCCCGATACGTTTTCTAGTCTTTATACCTCCTTCAGAGCAGTGCTGATATTGTGCAATTCATTCCCTCCACTGCAACAAACCAGAAGCCAAATCGGAGAAATGATGCCTTAGTGAACTACTGCTCATCTAACCTTGGGCAGAAAGCTCTATCAATATATCAGGCACTTAACTCGGAAATAAACTTTCACAGAGTATAAAAATCTCTAAAAAAATGAAAGCATTCAAAACCAAAATACCACGCTATTTTTTCGTCTCATCAATAACTGCATGCTGCAGTAAGTACTGAAAAAGTAGTAACGAAATACTCATTGCTCATTGCTCTACATTGCTTAGTTTCGATCCATAGTTTTCATAGCGTGTGCATGCGATGTGATCATTGGTATTCTAGCACGTATCATGAACGTACGCACTGCAGCTAGAGCCCAATTGCTACAACGAATAGCTCCATACGTCGACACATTTTTCAGAAGAATCGCATTCTGAGCGCAGAGCGATGATTCAACAATCACTCTTGGATGTTCGAAAAGGACAACAACCCAAAACAAACAAAAAATTACCAGCGAAGGGTTAAAAGAGGCACAAAATCAATGTCGTACGAATCAAGCTAATGGTCGCACATCAACCCGATTGGAAATTTTTGAGGAAGACTGAAGAATCAGATCAAGCAAAGAAGCTCGAAAAATTTTGCAGAGGTTATAAAAAATGTGCATTGAATGGACGAACTGATCTCAACAAACTTGGCATCGCTTAATTCCATTATATGGAAATCGTCTACGAGCAGTTATTCATAGTAAACAATTCGCAACTGACTAGTGAATATATATAAAAGTGTTTGGTTGAATTCTGTCATCATGTACCGTTCTTTTCTTTTTCTTGTCAGTAAATCCGTAAACTTGAAAAATTTCAAGTTATATCCTGCATCTTTAGCTTACCTTATAAGAACTAGAAACTATTTGAGTTAGTTGGTCTTCTAACAGTTTGATAAACGAAAAATTTCCTGCGTGCAGATATCGTTGGCCGTTCGCTGTATGTGTATACCGGCTCACTCTCTGGCGTTGTGATCCCCGTATAATGATGTTTAGCAGCACCAACCCACTCTTTTTAACGTATTATCCAATGCGCAGCTGCGATTATGTTGTAATAAGGAATAACATTAATAAAACGTTTCCGATGATTTGAGATAAAATAGCATTTCATTAGTGAAATTCTTTCTTCTTTCATCTACGCCATTGGTCTCAAATGCAGTGTAATGTAAAATTTTGATTCTTATTTGCGATCGAAAGTGAATAAGTAGATGTTAAAGTTTGATGAGTGGAGATATTAAGTTGAAGAAATATAATTTCTCAAGTAAGCGATTCGATTCTTAAGTTTTTACACATTTTGACGACACGAGCCGAGTTGACGAGTCATCAACGCTGCGCGGTCGTTTGCAAAAGTAGGAGCCGTGTCTCTCAATTTCACGATACGAATGTCCCAAACTTTGAATTGAATCAATCTTAGCCACACTCAGTTTCCAAAATACAAGCTTCGAATTTTATGTTTAAAATGGACTTTCCTGGAGTCCCAGAGAAATATAAATACGTAAAAAATTTACAAATATAATTATATCATAAGAAAAGAAGAGCATGATTACTGTGTTAGCAGAAGCAGGAACAATAAAATCAACTCAAAACTTTGCGCAAGCCAAAGCCCAGTCCTGGCGGCTTCACAAGAGCGCTGAAAAAAGCCTGGTGAGCGCCGGCTAAAAATGCACCAATTTGGGCATCTGAATATCTCGACAATGGCTGTCAGGCGAGACTTGCGCCGGTCACTGCGATCGTTACAGCGCATTTTACCGAGAATTTTTATCGTTATTTCTTATTCAGAGGCATTCTCGCTCATTGTGTCAGCGTGCGCAAACGAGCATTAACAAGAAATGGTAGAGGATACATCTGGGTCTCGGAACATGCAGAGGTGTCTCGGCCAACGGAGGATGTACAGTACTTCAAAAAGTATACCTATAGTCTCCGCGCTGTTGCACCAGCCTCATGGTTTTTGGTGTCAGGTGAATCTTCTAAGTTGCGTCATTGATGCTGAGTAATTGATAACGCAATGTTGATGCTTTTCAAAAAAACAAGGCGTTCCAAAAGAATGTACTCATCCTTTGACCTGCGATGAACCATTAGTTTTTGGTTTATATCCACGTGCAACTTAGATTTTAACTACATTTCATGTTTTTAAATTAAATATACCTTTCTTTTATTTAAGTAATTAAACTTGCATCAATGTCAATTAACACCTACATTAAAACAAAAAGCATGAGTACTGGGTAGTCAGAGAGTGTGCACATTTTTGTGTGGATACCTTGCATTATACAGAGATACACTGAAACAAAAGAGTCGAGTACTGCGCAGTCAAAGAATACGCACATTTTTGTGTGGATCCCTTGCATTACGCAGAGATGGTGGTCTCTGATGCGGCCAGCGCAATGCGCTTCGCGAGACAAACCACAGGGCTACCGGAATGCTAGTCCGTCGCCCAAGATCATCTCCTCCATCAAACGCCCACCGCCACCAGCCCGACAGTGCAGAAAGCTTCACGTTCTTCCTCCTCAAGCAGCGGCCATGGCCGTCATTAACCTCGCAAGAGCCCTCTTATCTCCACGTTTCCAGGGTATTTCAGCTCACTGAATGAAAAAAATAAAGAAGCATTCTTGCGATGAACTCCACTGACTGGTTCTGTGGTCGTTTGAGAGCATGAAGAAGTGCATGAAAATATATTTCAATCTTGTATTGTTTTTACCTTGTTGGAAGTACCCGAGTGGGTTTCAATCAAGTTGCATTTTATTTTGTCTTTTATTTTGTACCCTGAGGAATTCGTTTGCTTTCTAAGTATTGTTGGAGTAAGTTTTATCTGCAGCATTTTCAGATGTAGCTCATTTGTTGTTGTATTACCAATGCTTAGAAAACAATGAACTGGAATTTGAATGCTACATAAACAAAATTAAAATATAGTTCTTCATCGTTGAAGTCTTGTTACAGATTCTGCTCAAATTTTGTTCTTCGTTGAGCAACATGTCAGTGAGATGCCACTAACCACTCACTCACTTATCAGCAATGGCCCAACGACAACAAAATCTTTGAAACTCACCAACAAACTCCCGATAAGTGGACGATTCGTTGGGCTACAGGTACTATCTCAAATACGGATATGCTCACCGTCATTTCGTGGTGACGCCGCCTAAACATGATACACTGACCGCAGCACTCGTGGTAAGCAGTCGCAATAAAAATCCCCCGCCCTGGCGACCGTTAATTGAATAATAAAAAACGCATCTCCAACAAAATCAAACAACAAAGCAAGTAGCTGAATTAATTCTGCTCCTACATGACGTAGCGCTTTTTTTCTCAACAAACTTCTTGACACCGTTGTGGTCATAGTGTAATCAAGAACAATTTCCTCTTCAAAAAACTTCTCGTGAGTAGTTCCTTCCAACGATTTGCTGAACAACGCGTTTTGAACGAAAGTTCAATGAAACATATCAACACATATTAGCAGGCTATCTCAACAACACAAACACTACGACCACTGGACCACAATACAACGCTTCACATTCGCTCAATGTTAGTGTTTTCAAGGCACGGATCTGTCATAATTTGTGCGACGTGTTTTAGGAAGAGAAGAAGAATTTGCCTTCATGCTGCGGTAGCGCTTCGATCGCAGTGTTTGAGTTCGAGGGGCATATTTGGCTGACAACATCGCTCGATTACTGTGCTCAAACACGCCACTGAAGGATGTGGCGAGAGCTGTGTACACTGCACATACTGACACACACGCCCTACAGCATGCGGCCGGACTCTCACAATGGGCATTGGATACAAAGGGAATGAAGCGTGCTGGAAGGATCCAAATCCTACGGAAGTATTTGATATAAAGGGAATGAAGCGTGCTGGAAAGATCGAAATCTTACCCAGGTATTTGATACAAAGGGAATGAAGCATGCGGGAAGGCTGCAAAAACTAACAGATTAGGTTACGGTTAGTTTACAATTACTCTAACCACAACAAGGGAAGAAGGAGAAAAACACCGTTAAATGTGGAATTGTGAATACGGGGAATCTATGCACGATGTGTCCCCAAATCCTCCACATTATTTCAGTATAATATAAAAAAGCTTTTGTAACATGTTACATGTTAATAGTTGCAGAAAAAGCAACATAGGCTAAAAAAAGAAAAACAAAGAATTGAAAAAGAATAAGAAACAAAAATTTAACCCATATATTCAATTAAGGGAACCTATGAAATCTTCAGTTATAGGCTTCTCATCTTTCCATGGGAGTGATAATACCCATAGATCGAGCAAATCGCTAGTTGTATTCCCCTGAGGGAGGTCCGAAAACCAACAGGAACAATAGAAACAGAAAATAAAGCACACTGTATGGCTCTAATGGCCAACAGGAACAATGGATACAAAGGGAATGAAGCACACTGGATGGCTCTAATGGCCAACAGGAACAATGGATACAAAGGGAATGAAGCACACTGTATGGCTCTAATGGCCAACAGGAACAATGGATACAAAGGGAATGAAGCACACTGTATGGCTCTAATGGCCAACAGGAACAATGGATACAGAGAGAATGAAGCACACTGGATGGCTCTAATGACCAACAGGAGCATTGGATACAAAGGGAATGAAGCGTGCTGGAAGAATCCAAAAATGGTCTGGATCATGAGGAAGAACGCTAAACTCGTAAAAGATGGCTTTTAGAATGCTAATTAAAACAGTCAGTCATTCGTATGCCTCATAAACCTTCGGAACCAGCAGAAAAATGGGACCATCAAAAACGCTGTAATATAAAAACTGTAGCGATAACGATAGTTTTATCATCGATGTTTGATGCGCCAAATATTTCCATTACAATCAAGGCCATGAAGTTCGTGTTTTTAATATTATGCATTTCGCACGAGAGGAAATGATCAGAAGAATCTTCAGGACGCAGGCTGCTGAAGTCCGCCGAATGCGTCAGGATTGGCCAGCAAAAAAAAACTTCACAACCCTGCTCACAAAATTGCACTGGGGGCTCACGCCAAACATTCCTGCAGCAGCTCAGCGTGTTGACTCCTGCTGATCCTGAGGTACTTCAGCATGCCAGGAAGTTACCTAGAGTAACTCCAGCTCACACTAAGGCACTTCAGCATACGAAGAAATTACCTGGGGTTACTTTAGCTCGCCCTGAAATGCAGGTTGAGACGACCGCGAAACTAGAGAGTCATGCTATTGTAAAATGTACGAGGAAAATGCGTGCTTTTACGTTTATAAAAGTATATTAAATGTTTTCTATGTATGAGAGACATTATAGTCTTATCGGCGAAACATTGTCGAAAGATTATACTTATAGCCTTATAGTGCTATGAAAGGAAAAATAATGAACCGTTAACGTATCACTATTGCCGGCAAAAACGACAGCCAATTCAACGAAATAGTCCGACTGAAGAACGGCAGAAAGGGCACGAGCGCGGTATTTTACACACACGCGTAATTAAGTCCAATGTGAGCCTCTTCAACAACCCCCTCAGGCTCGTAAAGGTTTGCAGCTGAAAAATTGGAGTTTGTTCGCTGAGCAAATGCCACAATTCACACAGTCCGAGCTAAGAGTTGGAGGGCCCAAAGAATTGCAAGCAACATCAACTCACGAGTTGACCAAACGAGGACCATTTAGGCTGAGAACCTAAAAATAAGCGCACATTTAAACTGAGTGTTAGCATCATGAATCAAGTCTGCTTGGCCCCCACAACCGCATCCGTCTTCCCAAGACCAACAGAGCTTGTAGCTACTACGGGCTTCTTTTGCAGGCGTCTCTTTATCTTTGAAGCAGCGTATTTCCCCGAGGCCTCTGCGTCAACTTTCTCGTGAACGCTGGAGGCACCGAGATGTGCGTCTCGCACCGTGTGTGTCCGTCCGGGGGCTCTAAGCTCATGCTTTGCCCAGTAGCAGAACTTAACCCTTCCCTGCATGAAATATTTGTGGAAATGCACTCGTCAGTAATGGCGTCCGAACTGAACTCTACCGCTTGAGTGGTGTATCGAACACGTATCATATGCTTTCATTTTGTGTATAGTATGTCTCATTAGCGGTACAAACTGTAGAAGTGCACTTTTCTTAATTCATTCTTTCTATTTGCTGCTAAATTCGGTGTGTGTCATATTCGACACTCCATACTGAATGTACTTCGTGCCCAAATTTCTGGGCAGAGAAAATACGCCAGAGCTCGTTATTTAACTATTGCTGCACCTCCGCAGTCAAAATTTTATTTTATTGAATGGTAGTGTGGCCTCACCTGATGTCAGCATGGTGTAAAAAAAGATTTGTGTAAGGGTTCCTATCTTGGTGAATTCATTCTTTCTTTCTTGGTGGATTTATTCTGAAATGATACTGACGATATTGAACACGTACGGATAATTATAAATAAGTATCCAGTTAACAGGGTGAGACTAGGTGCGACAAACCAAGACAACAGTAAACTATTTACTGAGAGGAGGTGCAGCCTTACGTGTCTCCCTCGTGTTACAATGATGTATGGGACACACCTTTGCAGCCTAAATATATTGTAGTTTTACCACATGGTATTTGAGTATCATTAGAAGATGATACACGTTAGCAGTCCAAACATTCAGTAGGAGTTGCTAGTAGTCCCTAGACATCATTAGGACAGCCAGTGCACTTGTGATTGCTGAAGGAAAGCTTCCATTGTTTGAAAACCTAACAGCTTACTCCAAATGTACGCATCAGTATTAGGTCTCTATGTGCCCAAAAGCCCAGGTCTCCGTGCTGAAAGAATTGACTCAGTTAAGCAGACCACGAGCAAGTTGGGTTTCGTCTACAACGAGAGTTTTCTCAACCCTCGGCCAATAAATGAGAATGTTTATTACGCAGAAATTTGACTACCGTGTTTAGATAGAAAGAATGGACCGGATGCTGATCAAGCGATTGGTTTGATAAGAATGATGAATACACGAGTAAATACGCTGAATTTACAACTGATCGCGTAGGGTTCATCATAAGAAAGAGATAAGAGCGCCTCATCACTCAAGCTACAAGGGACGATACAGGCCGCCTTATACAGCACATGGCACGTCTGCGTGCTGCCCTCACATCACGCTGGGAGCCGTTATGTACGTCACATAATGGACAATGTCTTCACGATGCCGCATTTTTCACTGAATTTGTTAACTTCGTAATTGAAGTCTATTATTCACATCGCCAAGTTCATTTTTCTCGGAGATCGTCAGGCGAGATCAGTCGGTGGTTGCCCGGGATCTATAGCAATTCATAAAAGTCAGTTCCCGCAGCAGCGCAGACATTTTACACACGTTTTCCGACAGATGTAGCGCATCGCGTCCGTCAGCCCTTGTCTTGTGCCGTTTTTGCTCAGCTTTTCTGAGAAATGTGCTAGAATGTTTAGCATAATTTGTTTTTATCACTCAGGAATGGAATGAAACTAAACGGTCAGGTTCACCAGGAGTGGGAATACATTCCAGATACTAAAGGCCTGTACCTAAAAACAAGCTTGTAGCCTATAGATACTCGTAGCACTCTTCTCGACGAACTCGTTTCGTAGGTACTCAAGTCATTTCCCTCATTGATCTCCTGTTGTAGAAACTGAAAACCTTTACCTGAAAACAAGCTTGTAGCCTGTAGATACTCGTAGCACTCTTCTCGATGAACTCGTTTCGTAGGTACTCAAGTCACTTCCCTCATTGATCTCCTGTTGTAGAAACTGAAAACCTTTACCTGAAAACAAGCTTGTAGCCTGTAGATACTCGTAGCACTCTTC
>JACJUY010000523.1:143915-157386 GCA_014220935.1 Platorchestia sp. MABIK | reverse complement strand
GGTACTCAAGTCATTTACCTTATTGAGCTCCTGTTGTAGAAACTTGAAGTACCGACCTCGAAGCAGATCGCTTGCAGAAGCGCCGCTAATGAGAGTAGGCTTTGTACTAATCTTCAATTTTCGTCAAGACTAGCCCTACCCTCATGACCAATACCTTCGCAATAATAAATATCAGACTAGGAAGCCAACACCGGAACTAAAACAGAAGCTCAATTGCAGTAGAAATTTCACTAAGTCACTAAAATTGAAACTGAATTTCAAATTTAACTTCGAAAAAGCGTTAGAACGCGATTACAAATCACTCAAAAACTGTTCAGTTATATAAATAGAAATTATTGTAATGTGCGTCCTATTTGAGAATGAATGAAGGTGTTGATTCAACGAAATTTGAGAACGAGATTGTTAAAAAGCTTGACATTATCGGAATTTACGTGGGCATCTTTTTCAAACTAGAACTCTCTTTTTAACTTGAAAAAATAAACGAGCGTAGACTTAATGAAGTACCTCCTATAAAACTATTGTGACACATATTCTTTTACTTAAGTTGGAAATTACTCTCCTTGTAAAAGAAGAAGGAGAAAGGCACGATGTAAAAGAGAAGGAAGAGAACGCATTATCACAGCACAGTGTGTACACACACGCAACCTGCGCGTAGAAACAGTAAGATTGAACGAAATTTATGTAATCGTGTCAGAGTAGAAAAAAAGGAGAGGGGCTGGAAATCGGACTGGAGACAACCGGAAAAGACGGTCGGTAACAAAACGGAAAACCTATTCTATTTCAACAAAAAGAAGGCGTACCTAACGTTGAGCTCTGAACCTGACATCTTCCCCTCAGAAGAGCTAATTCTCAAGACTCAATAGTTGTATCTCCCTCTGACAGCACAACTACTTGTAGCTTACTGGGGTGCTGGTGCAATTAGTGAAAAAATTATGAATACTTGATGAATTACTTCCTCATTGAAACCTCTTAGGTTTGACAAGAGATTCTCGAATTTTACATCAGCAATGATGTATACGAGAGAGCTAGCATCTCAGCAGTAGCAAGGAGATGGTTGGATCAACACACATCGAGTAACAAATGCAGATTTAACATTATTCTACTCATCATTGCATTGTTTTTTCGGTATGGCTTCTTACTGCTAATTATAATCACACCCACCCGAGCGCCGGTCGTAACTGGAAGGCAAACGGTGCTCAGCCAAGTGAAGGTAAATCGCCTCAATCTCGAAAACAACGAAAAATTCATGAACTTACAAAACGCCAAAATTTGGTCTTCGCGTTAAAAGTCACAAAGCTGAAGAGAACCTTCAGAAGCATCAGTGTGCACCATACGCTCCTCCTAAGTTGGGTTTTGCTTACTCCTTCCTGCTGATCGTTTATAGCTCAATTGGGAAGGAAAGAAAACGCTAATTAATCCATCACTAGGAAAACTCCGTCGTAGCCAACAGTAATTACACCATCGATATAAGAACAGTCATTTGACTTATGAGACGGCTGAGACAATGCACTTCAACGGGCGAGGTGCGCCCTGGGGAAATTATGTATGGTGCATCTTCAGTAAGCCTGTAGATAAATAAGACAATAGCTACGGAAGTCACGACTGCACTTGGAAAGTAATAATACGAGGCAAGTAGATTACAGTTATTAAAATCAAATAGTTAATGACTACATAATCCCATTGATTAAATCATACGTCGCTCCTTTGAATAAATCGTACGTCGCTCCTTTGAACAAATTGCGCGTCGCTCAACACAAATTCTCGCTCACTTGAGACGTGCTGTAAAATTGTCCTGCAAGAATATATTGAGGCGCAGTTACGCGCAGCAAGGAGAATCTTGCATGGTTAATTATGTAACTCCTCCCATAGAAGCCGCGGCGACCGCAAATCTAACTGTACCAGACAGGGTCATCCCAGACAAAGTGAGCTTTTGCGGGGTTATGGCTGGTAAGTAATAAGGTAACTCGCTGGGCAGAAGATTAAGAAGAAGCAGCAGCCCGCGCTGCATAAGATAGCATCGGCCCGGACCGCCTCTGCCGCCCGGGGATACGATGAGTTCAAACAATGGAGGTCTCGGCCGCCTCCTCATCCGTCTCTCAGTCGCCACTTTGACAATCAACTTATTGCTCCCTCGACCACAATTCTTAGCCTATATTGGCCTGACGTTCCTCTTATCAATGGATGCAACGTCCCCGGAGTATTCGCTCTTATTAATCAACTTTGACAACGATTGTCTCGAGATATCGGTCTACGCTGAAGGTGAGTACACAATCGGCTTACCTGATTAGCCAAGATTGACTTTGTCAACGTGTTGATGGTTTCGGGAGTGCCGGATACCAATTACGAACAACTCAACCCTCTTCGGGTGTTATTTTCTGACATCGGTATTGCAGCCGCTGTTATTAGAGTGAGACTGGCATCCAGTTTCACGGACTTTAGAATTATAAAAATAACTACTAATTAGGAAACTTCGAAGAACACATTGGTGTACGAATTCAACGGGGAAGAAACTATACTACCGCTTCTAGAGAAGTGTATTTTAAACTCAGCCTTGAGAGGGAAGAATGAAGCCTTCTACATCGATGAATATTTTAATGAACATTTGAGATAATGGGTAAAGTCTTCTACACATGTAGACGAACATTGAAGGTTAAAGCCTTTTTATAGGTGAACACTAGCAAAGACTAAAAAACATTCACTTCAACTCTTCACCTTCAACACAATGTGGTCATTTGAAGAGACGAGAACATCCTCGAGAAGATCCACTTCAACTCTTCACCTCCAACACAATGTGGTCATTTGAAGAGACGAGAACATCCTCGAGAAGATCCACTTCAACTCTTCACCTTCAACACAATGTGGTCATTTGAAGAGACGAGAACATCCTCGAGAAGATCCACTTCAACTCTTCACCTTCAACACAATGTGGTCATTTGAAGAGACGAGAGCATCCTCGAGAGTCAGAGGTTCTCCACGCCAGGGATGCGACTCAAGCGAAGAGTTGGTGAGCTGGCAGCCCACACTTCATTTTGGTGATTGCATTTCGACATCCCTCGAAGACTCCACAGTAATGACCCTCAATAAATCTGGGGCGTTTGTAATGGGTGACCGCATTTGGGAATGAGTTGTTGGTATTTCATAGCGAACCACGGCAGTAAATTGGGACCGATGTTTCTCTGGACAATGAACAGGGAAAACATGAATGAACGATTTGATATATTCTGGTCCGGAGCTCAGCGTGGTGTTGTGGTGAAAGTTTAAAGAGCAGATCAGGTTGTGCCTGTGATGTCTATGATAATGACAGGACTTTCAAAAATTTGAATCTTATTAGTGAAGATTGTATGAGCTGATGTATGTATTGATTGTATGGCATCTTATTATATGCACATATATATGCACATATGTGTGTACTCGACTGACAACTGGCATTCTAACTAAAGAGACTAGTCCTTTTTTCTGTTCACTCTTAACTTGTAACAATACCTAATTCGTCATCTCTTTATTATTGTAAAGCATCCGTGTGAAAAAACACTATGAATTTGTTGTGTGATCATCCATTTATACTTAAATAAAATGCCTAACTAATGAGCGTTGTGTTAAAAAATTTTTAATTAGACATACAAAACTTGTCATTTTTGTGATCCTCATGCTTATATTTATATTTTTTTCATGATTCTTTGAAATGATAATTTTAAACATCTGCCGAAACAAGCAATTCGAATATTACTTCCTGGCGTCAAAAATGTCAAAGTTTTATGTCATTTACATGTAAACTGCCAAAAGTATTTCCACCCACAATGAAAATGCATCGTACATGAAATTGTGTTGTCTCTCATAATTATAACTACATGTATCATCAAATGTAGATTAAGCAACATTACGAGTACATTACCCTCAATCATTTCTTTTTTTTTCTACTAGTGACATGGGTATTACAATACTCGTGTGTGTGTGTGTATCATCTAAGTGTATTAACTTTAAGATATTTTAAAAACCAATGATTGTACTTTTGTACCATCTCTATTGGAAATAAACTGGTTTTTTTTTGCTTTTTTATTGGATCTGATAATATTACCTTAATATATTTTTTAGCTTCAACTGCAGCTCACATGCGAGCTTTTGTAGAGCAAACGTTAGTGAGCTTATAAATCCCTAATTTGTTCTCAATTTGATATTTTCACGATTCTGATTTAAATTACGCAGAGCACTCAATCCCACTACCACATGACAAATATTTCGTACTGAGTTTACATGAATCCATTGAAATGTATGGTCAAATAGGCACAGTGGCATGTATGTGCCCGCAAAGTGTGTCGATATTCGAATAATACAGCAAAATAAATACCGCATAACTTCTCAAAAACTATGAACTTTTCGTCAACGACTGTTCCTCTTTTAACTTCAAAAAAATACTTGGAGGAACGACATGGTTGTACAGCGTTTGATTGTGCAAATTCTATTGCGAAAAACGTAATTTTCAACATAATTTTCTGAATTTCACCACTTAATGATGGTGCGCAGCTCACACGATGTTCTCTGCCAATTATGGACTTTTTAAGTCCTTGAATACGTGTGAACACGATAAAATTTGACTATCTGAACATTGTTTGATTTAGACTCTATTTTCATTGCCTTCCTTTTTTAAATTGCATGTGTGATGAATTCAAAAAAAGTGAGAAAAATCGACCAGTTGTGGATTTTACTTCCCACAAAGTTCGCAAATGGTCGGGATAAGATACTGTCACACATTTCACTCAACTGTCAGACATAAAGAACGGGTGGGAGTATATGTAATTAGACGGGACAATAGCTTGAACATTTTGCTGCAAATTGGTGGGCAATACTGTAAGGAGTGCTGGTACAACATAAGGAGTACTGGTAAAATTTGAGGGCTACTGACACAACTTGAAGGGTACTGGTACAACCTAAGGGGCACTGGCCCAACCTAACGCAGTTGTCACCATTCGACAACAAACTGCAGTCACCATTCGACGACAAACTACAGTCACCATTCAACAACAAACTGCAGTCACCATTCAACAACAAACTGCAGTCACCATTCGACAACAAACTGCAGTCACCATTCAACAACAAACTGCAGTCACCATTCAACAACAAACTGCAGTCACCATTCGACAACAAACTGCAGTCACCATTCGACAACAAACTACAGTCACCATTCAACAACAAACTACAGTCACCATTCAACAACAAACTACAGTCACCATTCAACAACAAACTATAGTCACCATTCAACAACAAACTACAGTCACCATTCGACAACAAACTACAGTCACCATTCGATATCAAAGCAGTGAGCCTAATACTCATAACCATGAAGGACAGATTTTAGAACAACTGACGTCATCATTGCAGTCCAGCCTGCAGCGAAAGTTCTTCCGTCGATTTGGCTAACCTACGCGCTGGCTACATTCCTTAAGTTTTAACTTTTAACAAATAAAATCAGAGCCGCCCTAGATTATACCAGGGTTCGAATATAATTTACAATAAGATAAAATTTGAGGATTTAGGCCAGAGAAAGCAGCAAGTAAGTAACCAATTCGACAGAAAAACTTCCGCTTCCAGCTATGCCTGTAAGACACAGTGAATTATTCCCGAACGTGGCTCCTGTGCCCCAGTTGGTGCTGAACTGAGCACAATTTACGGGCGCACAAAAGGGACCTCCGTGACAGCTGCTGAGCTCGGGCCAGAAGACTGACAGCCTCAACTCGGTGCGCCGCTCCAACTCACCCTAGTTTACTCGGTCATTAATACAACTCGACCTCATGATGATTTTAATTTCCCCCACGCTGATGAACGAGGACTGCTCGCCTCTTAATTGCCCTGATAATGACATGCAAATTTAATGCCTCGCGAGACCAGAGACTCCAAGCTTGACGCCCGAGCCGCTTTTCGCATAAGTCTCGGGAATGCATTCGTTATGGAGACTTGAACGCTATCCTCAAGTAGCAGTGCTGAAATGTTCTCTTATTTGATGGTGTACGAGGACACACGTTCAGGTATTCTACTGGTAACGTGAATTGAGTCCTAGAATAAGACCTTATTGAGTGAAAGTGATCATGAATGAGTTCAATTATTATATTGTTTTTCTAGTTTGTTTAAGATTCTCTAGTAACAGCAAAGCCGTTCTCAAGAGAGTGAAGATAGAGTAGCATTTGATATGGACTTTAAAAAATGGGAAATCTATGCACAAGCTGTGTTCCCACTCAGGATACCCCGCGCATTGAAACAGCAGTTGAGAAACAAGAGGAAGATACGACAAAAAAGATTTGGCAAATCTAGCGTTTCAACTGAAAAAAACAAAGTGAACACGAAAGACGGAAGTCCAGAAGGCTTATCTGTGGCTGAGGGGACCTAACAGTATCTCCCCTGGGGGTGCCAATCCCGGTAGCATAAGATAGATAAACTTAGCTAGTCTGAGCCTATTGCCTATCCTATGCCCCCTGAAGGATGCAAGCGTTGTTTTCAAAGTAGGTGTTGAATGATAGCTGTTCAAAAGACCAATATTTACTTCATCAAGAATAAAAAAACTTTGAATAGATGATCATTGAAAAATATCATGACATTTTAAGACCCTCGACAGACAAAAAGTATATATGGTAAATTTGGCCAAAAACGGCAGACCCCTAAAGAAAGAGGCGCTCGGGTCTGTAGAGTGAAATCCTTCTAACGACACATTGTGTTTACAATACTAATATCGACTTCAATTTCAGATGTTACCAAAGTTTTGAAGTTCGTGCGGTACACGTTCTTGTATAAAAAGGCTGGAAAAATGCCAGTTTGCCACCAACATGTTCATTACAAGCACGATTTATTTTCATCCTAACTTTCGTTTGAGTTACGCAAGTAGAATTCTGATTTAACATTTGGTGTCAGAATATGGTGAATATTGTAGAGCGTCATTTCGCGCGCACGTTTAATTATCTGCGCTAGTTAGGGATCTGCCGCATTTTACCATACTTTTTTGCTGTCGTGAGTCATAATATTAACTAATATAGGGCTGGAAAAATATATGTTAGTGACCGAGAGCGCTGAAGGGTTAGAGCATATTCAGAAGCGAAGTGTTTAGCCTCATTACGGGGACTAACGAGTGTGGGATCGTGCCTGCTCTGGTTAATGCGGTGTCATTCAAAGAAGAACTCATTCAATATATTTCATTCCCTAACGAACTCTTCAAATATATTTTTTATTCAATAACCATTTCATTCATAATTGGGTTATTCTGCCTCTTAGTCAGAACGGTTTCATTCAGTCACCATTTCCTCGAATATTGTTTCTCTCACTAACCATTTTCGTGAACATGGTGTCATTCATTTTGATTTCCCGAGAATGTTTCATTCGATAACCATTTCGCCCAATATTATTTGCCTCGATATCCATTCCAACAAACATGGCATCGATCACTATGACTCAACTGAGAACGATTCCATTCAGTAAACGTCTCATAGAACACCCGTATCACTCATCACCTGACCACACGTCCCTCACGATCAAGACAACACAAACAGCAAGCAGCGAACGCCACCAGAGATGCTCCAGCCACGAACACAGTCCCTAGTTTCGCTCCTCAATCTGTGGGGACAACGGTCTTCTTCCTGCACTCTGAGCCTGGTCGTTGCGAGCCACTTATTAATTGCAGTCATAATTGGGTGACTCTGTGGCGGCCGTGTGCACGGGAACTGCTCCCTGTGCAGCTGTTATAATTGGATAACTTAATCGTTGTGACGGCGCGATGCCGCGAGTCCCAATGCAACAACTGAACTTCATAAAGCACCACCAATTTGTATCTGGCAGGGAGGCCGAGCACATGGTGCACAACCAGCTCAGTACTTGCAGTTGCAGATGGCGCACGAGCAGTTACTTGACGTTGGGCGCCTATTGGACACGTGATGCAGTTTGTGACATTTTCAAGAGCAGTATTTAAGTATACTAACAAGGAATCAACGACGTTTGGTTCCAACCTACTGATTCATGCTAGGACGCAATGAAGGTTAACGCAGGTTGAGCAGGTGTCCAAATCGCACACCTAGCTCGGTCAGTTGGAGAATCGTGGGAAATTCTCACTTTTGTAGACGGGCAGAAACACGGCACGCACACTGCTAGTCTCATGACCCTAGGCCATTTCCCATGGAAGGCAAGCGCTCTAAATCAATATACCACGAGGGTTAAAAACATGAATTCATTAGTCTAATTTCTCTCTTTCTCCCACTCTCGTCATTCGTTAACTGTGAATTTGAGTGGATGTAGTGAGAGCTGAAGTGAAAAAAATGAAATTAGTGAAATGCTCGTAAATTTAAGGGAAACTGGAAGCTGTGGGTCGTTACATCGATGAGCGGTGTCTGAGTTTCTTTGAGGTGCAGGAGGATATGCCTTCAAATCTGATGTGCACGCAGGCGAAGTTATTTTAAAGTGAATGGAACTGACTAAGAACATCAAGATCTACAGGCGAAAGAATGTTTAGCATTTAAATCGAATGCATGCTTGAGAAATTAATTATAAAACTTTACCTAGGCAGCTGGGTAGAGAGAAAGAGCCTTTATAATGCAACGGCAGTTGAGTGTACATACATAGACAATATGGTTAAATTGAAAAGTAGAATATCAATAGAGGCAATTTATCACTCATGAAGTATGAACATGAACACAGTCTGTTGTTCATTTTTAAAGCGAATAAATTAGGTATTGAGAACAGCTTGAAAGATTGGCGAAGAAAGATTGAAGGACTCGCGAAGTCAGAGGGAAGGATTCGAGCAGAAAAATTGAAGGACTCGCGAAGTCAGAGGGAAGGATTCGATCATAAAAATTGAAGGACTCGCGAAGTCAGAGGGAAGGATTCGAGCAGAAAAATTGAAGGACTCGCGAAATCAGAGGGAAGGATTCGAGCAGAAAAATTGAAGGACACGCGAAGTCAGAGGGAAGGATTCGAGCAGAAAAATTGAAGGACTCGCAAAGTCAGAGGGAAGGATTCGCGTAGAAGGATTTAAGCACTTGCGAAATCACAGGGAAGAATTCACGAAAAAAGATTATTGATGAAGGATTCGAGAAGTCAGAAGGAAGGTGGACGAGTAAAGTAAATGAGCATTGGAAAAAAACTATTTTCATTTAAGCAAAAGAATACCGTCCCACGATAGGTATGAATCCCTAACGAAAATGACTTGTGCTCAGTAACGAAACTAAGTCTACCTGGAAGAACTTACGCTACCAGCAGTACAGCTATGATGACGTAACTTGGTTGCAAATCCTACCCTAGGACAACTCTAAGACAGTACCAGGTTCGAACAAAAGGAGTGCTTCACGGGATCCTTGCTGCATTCACATTGGCTTCTAATTGTAAAATAAACAGCGCTCTCGAGAATGGTATGAATTATTCAGTTATTGGGTACATGTTTTCTGCTTCTTTCTGCTGATTCCTCCCCTCACTTGCATGGAGCACGTTATAATTAGATGCTTGTGAATATGTGAACGGTAAAAAAATGGAGCACGCGTACAGAATTCATTGGGATAACTCCTGCTATTGGCCAGCACGGGCCGATTTAAGGAGACAGCGCAGCCCAGAGTAGAGCTGGGGTGAGGCGCGAATAGAAACAAGTTCACGCTTTTGTAATTTAATGCAGCCTTTACATATCGAGATTATGGAGTCGTAGATCATGTTACCAGTGCGCTTGTAGCATAAGCATAAAATTTGAATGGAAAATTACAATATCACAAGCTCACATGCTATAACAGACTACGTGCATAAAGATGTATACACACACACACACATATAAACACACACACACACTACACACACACACCCACACCCTGTATTTTATGTTTTCAAAATACATCATCAAAAAATGTTGCAGTGAAATTTTATACATTTCAATTCTGCATCTCATCGACGTACGTAAGTTTTGCAAATATCCGACACACGATTTTACATTTATAATTTCGCGTCGTTCCCAGAACTCGTGAGCTGCGACGTGTACAGAAGACTGTAAGTTCAGATTTATAAACAAACGAACTGTGCGTCAGTCTCTCCAGAAACCAAAATATCATCAAAGCACATCATGAATGTCCCTCAAATCGCTGGTGTGCTCTGTTCATGGCAAAAATGTTCTCACCAACACGCAGCTTGTGGTTCAATCTCCAGAAACATTGATTCAAAACCAAAAGTTATTTACACGTTCCCCGCGTATTGGGCCACATGTGTACCAATAGGTAAATTGCTCACTCGCGTACCGGTATACATGAATGAAATTTCATTTGTTTCACAACCTTTTTGAAATTATTATTGTAATCACACGAGGTGAAATGTGTCGTGCATTTGCATTTTCATATTTATTAGGAAGGATAAAAGTGTATTTCAGCAATAAAGTAAGTGTCCCTATTCTGCTACTTACAACCTAACCAAACCAACCCTTAACCAAACCAACCCCTAACGAAACCAACCCAGCCTCGGATACACAGGGAACGTGTTAATAGAGAACTCATTGATATCATTTAGCTCTTAAACTAGACGTTTAGCATTTGAAGATTTTTTTCTGTCCCACTCTTTGAAAGTTTTAAGTAACGTTCAATCATTCGAAATTGAAGTCTTTCAAATTAAAGCATTACGCAGACTACGCTGCAATGATATGCTTTACTCAAGGATAATACTTTGCTCTTAGGTCAAATATTATCAATACCGCTTAGAGTCTCGTTCAATCGAATGCCCAAAACTGCTCGGACTTTATTTCACCATAAAAAGAGAACACTGCTGTCTGCCTCACTCAATCGAATGCCCCCAAAACTGCTCGGACTTTATTTCACCATAAAAAGAGAACACTGCTGTGTGCCTCACTCAATCGAATGCCCCCAAAACTGCTCGGACTTTATTTCACCATAAAAAGAGAACACTGCTGTGTGCCTCACTCAATCGAATGCCCCCAAAACTGCTCGGACTTTATTTCACCATAAAAAGAGACCACTGCTGTGTGCCTCACTCAATCGAATGCCCCCAAAACTGCTCGGACTTTATTTCACCATAAAAAGAGAACACTGCTGTGTGTCTCATTCAATCGAATGCCCAAAAATCTGCTCAGACTCCATTTCATGATGACAAGAGCACTTTGCGAGGACCTGCACAGCCTGATGAAGTGCGTACTACTTTTACGGTTTGTGTGCGCGAGTTGCGAGAACATGAATCACGACATTTCCTCTCAGCTCCAGAAGTCCGCAAAACATCTTTTTAAGCTCCTGAACTCACTAGTACGTCAGTTTCATTGCGACGCTCTGCAATTACGCATTTATTTACGACCTCTAAATTAATCAGCGTCTGTTGTTATCGGCGCGATCATATGAATTGTCGTGACAAGCTGGTCATTATTGGAGTTTAATGGCACAGGGGGACGATGCTGCCGCTTACGCGGGAGATGCACGGCCACTCCGCTCAACTTGGTCATCTGGAAGCAATTGCCCGTAATTTATTGGGCTGTGTGCTCTATTCGTCGCGTACAGTCCTGATTTACTGGAAAAGGAGGATGAAATGCGCGCTTTTTTTGCCGGACGAAACCACAGTTTTCCCTTGCGCATCGCTGGCTTTCGCCCCTTGGAGGAAGTGCGCGGTTTTTAAAAGTTCTCATGCGCGTTTGGAAGTATGGGAAATTCTGAAACGATTGCCAAGTTTGTTCAGAAATTATAGGGAAGGTTGAGGATTGACTGAGTACTCAAATGAGTTGCGCTTGCCGGAGTTCCTTATTTTTATTGCTTGTTGTCTTTGGGAAGAAAATAAACACTCCAAATGTCATAAATCAAAATGAGCAGTTGGAATTTTTTAGGAATTTCTGTGTTAGTCAAACTAGCCATTTTGTGATCCATAAATTGCAACACAAAACTATTCCAGCGGTGCGTGTCAACGGTAATCTTTCCAAACTCTGAAATTTCAAAGGTTGCGCTCAATTCATTTCTATTCGTTCACAATGCACACTGACAGAAACCAGAAATTATTATAAGTATATTTGGTGGGTCGTAAACTACTCACAGAAAACTGCGGCATACCAAAAATGTGACTGATTAGATCCATACACACCTCCTCTCTGCGCCCACAATGTAACCATCGAGAAGCCACGTCCCTTCGAAGAATATATTTCTATATGACGAAATTTGATCCCCTAGAATTTAATTGAATTTAAAGAGATTAAACATGGATTCATCGTCTCAGTTTTTGATCAGAATTGAAGACATTCCTACTGGCAGATGCTGTTCCCTGCCTCGATGCCTCGTCGTGACGCATTTGTTCTCACTCACATTGAGAGTTCGGCATTAGGTAAAGCATTCACTCGCAAGGGGCTGTTATAATACACTGAGACGCAAAGAGCGCCTTTGAAAAATTGCCACCACTTGTGTGGGAATTCCATTTTCTTTTCAATCTTGGAGTCCCTTTTCATTTTCAGTCATAGACCTAACCTTAACAAAGACATTCGTGCCGTAAAGTTATCAATTGCCGCCACCTACTGACGTAATTCTGTGTGTGTGTGTGCATAGTGTGTTCGCTGGTGTATCTGGATTAGCGTGTACATGTGTGTTTGTGTGAATTAAGAGTATGCAACTGTTTGTGTATGAATACAAATTAGGGTTCTTAGACATTCAGAGGATTTTGTGGAATATGTATACATGTTTTTTAATGAGATTTTTACAATTTTTCATTTGTCACCAATTTCAGCGCGGATGATGGAATTTTTATAATTCTGAAATGTTTGCAATAAATGTAATGTAAGTTTGTACACTGGTACTTCTTTTTATTCTACGAGGAACATTTTCGTCTAATTGCCCTATTGGAAATTTGAGATAAAAGTTGGGTGAGGAAGCAGTAGGTCGTGAAAAACAGGACAGTGGTGAGCAAAAAAAAATCCGGGGCAAAACAAAAAATACTTTATTTAAACAAAAAAGGCCTACGAGACTTTCAGTAAGGGACCTGGCATCATCCCCCTGGGAGCACGTATCCCCATAGATACAATAGTTGTATCCCCTTGAGGAAGATGAGATTGAACATGCATGAATAACAGCGTGATGCACGCGTGCCTGCAGCTATACACGGCAAGCTTAACTAAAGAACTATTCGGTCATCGATATCAGATGATGAACTGTTGTATCAGCATTTTAATGCGAGCCATTTTGAAGGGAGCTGGTGGTATCAATTTATCCTGAGTATCTCATTGGAATGGTTCATATAGAACGTAATTCGTGTCTTGGAATAACATCGGATGGTTGACGGTTGAAAATGACCTATAAGTAGACTTATAACCCCTGCCCCCACTTATACTTCGCCTGCCACCACCTATGCCTCGCCTATCACCACCCATGCCTCGCCTGCCACCACTTATACCTCGCCTGCCACCACCTATGCCTCGCCTGCCACCACCCATGCCTCGCATGCCACCACCTATACCTCGCCTGCCACCACCTATGCCTCGCCTACCACCACCCATACC
>JACJUY010000523.1:103209-143879 GCA_014220935.1 Platorchestia sp. MABIK | reverse complement strand
TGTCACCACCTATTTCTTGCCTGCCACCCCCTTTATATACCTCGCCTGCCATCACCTATACCTCACATGTCACCACCTATACCTGGCCTGCCACCATCTATACCTCACCTGTCACCACCTATATCTTGCCTGCCACCCCCTATATATACCTCACCTGCCACCACCTATACCTCGCCTGCCATCACCTATACCTCACATGTCTCCACTTATACCTCGGCTGCCACCATCTACACCTCACCTGTCACCATCTATACCTCGCCTGCCACCACCTATACCTCGGCTGCCCCCACCTATACCTCGCCTGCCACCCCCTACATTCAACACCTGAAACCTCGTATAGTCAACACTTTAGTAAGTAGCAGCAGCATCTTACTTTTGTAGGACGCAATAGGAATGCAAATTCATACATGCCTACTTTTGCCAATAATGTGAAGCTTCCCCAAACACTCAGGGACTTCTACAAGAACACTCATTACACAGTCACACACAGCGTACAGACAGCATTGCGTCGGGTAACCAAAACGGGACCCTGGCGTCCCACGTCTCGGTATGGACGCAAGATCGGCAAACGAAGGCGTCTGGTCAGCAAAGGCCGATGCGACTTTTTCGCTTTCATGGACAGTTGTGGCATTTTTGACGAGATTTTCCCCAATTTGCATGGAGTGGCAGGATGGAGCGCCAAGAAAAGAACGCGAGGCCTGTCAAGCAGGCACTCCACGTCACGTGGAGTGTGCGCCGCCACACTCAGCAGGCGTTGCGCAGGAGTCGCTAGCAAGCAGCTCAAGTTGCGCTTTTTTGCGGCTCTTGCGCGGGCCCGTGGCTGGTGGGTCCTGTGCGTGTGTGGTGGATGTATAGTAGATTCTGTGCGTGTGTGGTGGATGTATGGTGGGTCCTGTGCGTGTGTGTATGGTGGGTCCTGTGCGTGTGTGGTGGACGTATAGTAGATTCTGTGCGTGTGTGGTGGATCTTGAGTCTCTTGTGTTGTGTGTGTGGTGGATCCTGTGCGTGTGTGGTGGATCTTGCGTATGTGTGGTGGATCCTGAGTGGGTGGTTAAAAAACAATCCTAGAGCTGGACTGCAGTAACAAAAAGTTAAAATTAACAACCCTCCCACTTTGTCCGAACTTTTTCCTAAGCAATCCACGGAATGGGTTGAACTATTATGCTTGCATGTCCACCGAACACACGATCATTTCACCCAAACAGCGAGCCTGCCTCTTCGTCCTCCTCTCCCTGTCTGCCTGCACTTCTCACAAGAGAATTTACGCACATCATGCATGGACGGCCCTCAAATGCGACTTGTTCTCCAAAACCAATGGCCCAAAACGTGTGCTATTGTTGCGCTAAATTCGAGCGCTGCAGAGCACGGTTCCCTTGGCAGTGAGTGTTTAGATTACAGTAATCTTATTGACGTCACATCGAAATTGTGGTCTTCTGAACCCGTCTTGTTCTGTGGTCAGTGACACTTGAACGCAAACAAAATGCGCGTTTTCATGACTGTAGGAAGTAAAATGTAGGAGAGCTTGTCAACGAGGGTGTGAGGAACTCAAAATTATGAGGGAGATTCATCAGGTTATATTAGACGTGAGTTAAAGCCTCCCAAACCGCAACAAAGGTGTTCCAAAGAGAAGAAGGAGGAAGGCACCACTTAGTCAAGAGATAAGGGAACGCTAATCTATGCACAATAAGCATAGGAACAGTAAGTTGAGAAAGAAGTTTATAAAACAAGATATCAGTTGAAGAAGAAAGTAGAAGGTGCTGACTAACAAAACAGCAGTGAACCGAAAAAAGATGGTCTGCAACAAAACCAAAAACCATTTTATTTTACCGCAAGGAAAGCCCATATAACCTTTAGCTCGGGACCACACATATTCCCCCTGGGAGTGCTAATTCTCCCAGATCCAATATATATTGTGCCCCTGAGGGAGGAGCCTGGTCATAAAAAGGAGACCGTGAGGGCTCAGTATCCCGACAGTTGCATCCTCAGCAAACAGGAAAGCAAGCAACAAAAATGCCATGGTCTCAGTTACGCTATGCCTGCAACAGAACAAAAGTCAGACGGGATGAAGGTATCAGAAATGCGGAAACATAAATGCACATTTTGAAATAGATGTGAACGAGAAAATAAGAATTGCGGCGCTACTGTCACACGCAATGTACAAGCAAATGTGCGTCGTTGAAATTGGATCTCAAAAAAGGGCGAGGACAAAATGAGGGCACCTGAACTAATGTGGCAAGTTTAAACAAGAGTTCTACGCCCCGATCCACGAACTTGAATAACTTCAACTAGCATGTAAATTTTCAACTAAATAACCCATAAAACCAGCGGAAACGGTCGGTATCTCAGATCAAAGTTCAAAATTATTTATCCAAAAAGCAGCAGTGAACAACGTCTAAGTCTTCGAATTTCAATTATGACCTTAACAATCATAATTTCCAAATCTCCGTGAACAATTATATCAACTATTCAGTCCAGTTGCATGAACGGTCTACGTCCCAGACCGCGCTCTTGGTGTTTCAAAAAAGGCAGAGTGATGAGAATCCTACCACACGCTGCTGGATTGTATGCGAAATACCAACAAAATATTGCCTTCATTTCAAAGTCCATAGACGCACGCAAAGGAACCTTGTCTTGATGCAATTGGGTATCTGCTATATACGAGGCAACTTATGGTATAAAATAACTGGTATCTATATTACGAAATAACTGGTATATATGATACAAAATAATGGGTATATATGATACAAAATAACTGGTATCGATGATACAATATCACTGGTACATTTGGATGTTACGGAATAACTGGTAGCTGCATGGTGTTAAATAAGTGGGATAAATGCTACAAAATAAGCGGTATCTTCTTGCATGCTATAAAATAGTTCGTACATATCTATATTACAAAATGACGGGTATAATATATAATACGAAATAGATGGTGTGATACAAAATAACTGGTAGCAATATGTTTCGAACTAACTGGGATGTTTGCTTTAAAATTAAGGGTATCTACTTGTATACGATGAAATAACTAGTACCTAGATGAAAAACAATTTACTTTTACTTTTTAGTAGAAGTTATCAGTTTTTGAGTGATAATGTCTTAGTTTGGAGCAGCTTTTACGGATAACACTACCTAACAAAGAACTTGTTATTCTCATAGAATTGTTTCTAAAAAGTTTATTTGTGTTCTACTCGAGGAAAAGCCAACGGTGCCGAGGTCCCGTGCAAGACACGAGCAGCGTTAGCGCGCTTTCAAGGCATGTGCGCGGGTTGTAAGGGCAGGAATTGCGCAGATTTCCACACTTTTTATCAAAGATCGTGTAAGGAGACCGATTTTTCACCCTAGGACAATTAATTTTTTCGGCGCCAGGACACGAATGGCGATTTTTACATCGTGATTTTCCTGGCTGCGGGCATCGTGAGCTCTGGAAAAACCTGGTGCAAAGCGTCACGACTTTTTTTGAGAGGCAGGGGAGGGTGTGGAGCGTGCAGCGACTCTTTGGTGTCCACACAAGCTCCTCTTTGCTCTGATGGCTCAGCATTTGTAGCGGCGAGTGGGGCTGCGCATGCTGAATTATCATCATGGGCCTAGTCAATTTGTGGAGAGTAGGCTCCGAGAAAGGATCGTAGGTCTTGTAAATTTGTAGAGAGTAGGGTCCAAGAGAGGATCGTAGGTCTTGTAAATTTGTAGAGTGTAGGGTTCAAGAAAGGATCGTAGGCCTCGTATATTTGTAGAGTGTAGGCTCCAAGAAAAATTAAAAGCCTTATAGATTGTAAAGTGCATGCTCCAAGAAAGGATCATAGGCTTAACATATTTCTGGTGTAGAGTCCAAAAAAGGATTTTAAGCTTGTAAATTTGTAGAGTGTAGGGTCCAGGAAAGGATTATAGGCCTTGTTGATTTGTTGAGTGTACACAAAGTCAAATGAGAAATTTTATGCCCAGCTGATTCACAGAGTGTTCAAGGAAAGATTACAGCTCCAGAAAATCCAACCCTACACTCGAGGATCCAAGAAAAGATCATGGGCCTCATTGATTTGTAGAGTGTAGTAGAGTATAGGAGAGATTATAGATGTAGTTGATTTGTGACGAGTGGGATTGTGGGAAACATCACATGCTTAGTGATTGCGTAAATTGGGCCTTGTGTGGTTGAACAATAGGTCCGCATGTTAGGGAGAAGTCTACTGAGTGAAGAAATTATAAATATAGTAAACTGGTTGAACACACGCTATTTTGAAACATCATTGTATGGTAAATTTAAAAATGTTTTCTGCTAGAGAAGTTATTGGGAGTTCATGAGGATAGAGCTGGTCACTGTAGAAATATAAAAATTGTTCCAATCTAGTGAGTGTGGGTCATTTTAATACCTGTTCATTTGAGAGATGATGTGGATTTTTTGCAGAGAATTACGAGCGGGAAAACTTCGCGGCAGAGAGCAGTGAGGAGAGACATTCATTGAAAATGAGTTGAATGAGTCTAAATCATCGAGGCCAAAAACATCTAGGCCAAAATCATCGAGGCCAAAAACATCTAGGCCAAAATCATCAAGGCCAAAATCATCAAGGCCAAAATCATCAAGGCTAAAATCATCAAGGCCAAAAACATCAAGGCCAAAATTATCACGACCAAAATCATCAAGGCAGGAGTCATAGAGGCGGATACCATTAAGAAGAAGGCGAAGATGGCGAAAATCATCATTGTGTGTTGTGCTGAAAATAATTGACTTTCATATCTCACTGAGTTAAACCAGTACAACAACTCAGGCAAGTAAATTCAAATACAAATGGCTCAAGCAAGTGACAGCACTGCTGACGTGTGTACGTCAGTTGAAAGTGGCTTCTGCAATTATAAAGAGTAAAATTTTAGCACATTATTTCCGGCAGCGGTATAGGTAGAAATTTATCAGTAACGACATACATGGTAAATAAATTAGTTAATAAAAAAATACATTAACGCATAAATTTGTTCATTTATCATTGAATGCTCACACTTAATTAGAGTAGAAATATGGTAGGTAGTTCGAGGCTCTGTTTCCCCTGTGAGGATGTTTTCACAGAGGAAAGAGAAGCTAGGGAGCAGTCAGTAGGGGCTGAAGAAACAGTGAGATCTGCGCGCACGGTGTTCCCTTACAAAATACCCTGCGCATTGAAACTGCAACTTAGGAAGCAGGAGGGAGAAAATACATACAAGAGAGGCCGAAGAAGTTATGAAAATGAAAAGAAGCAAATTGGGCACGAAAAACTCAAGTCCCGAAGGCCTTCCTATGGCTGAAGTACCTAACATTATACCCCTCGGGGCGCCATCCCCGTAGCATTGGAGAGACATAACGTAACTAAACTAATCCTGTCACGAATCCTATGACTCGTCTTTAGTAACCTTCTCTACAAAATGTTACACGGCATCCACTATAAAAAGCTACAATTGCCCACATTATGTTCACAATCTATTCCTGTTAATATGAAGACTGCAGTACGTGCAGGTGATCTATAGCTGATCACTAACGTTACTATTAATGTTGATAATTACTGTTAGTAATTTATCGAGGAAAAATTTTCAGGCCATGAAACTTTTTATTTTGTCGAACAGGAAAGGTATGCGAAAGAAATATGATGGCAGAGTGTGAAGTTGACCAGGAAATATATGATAATATTAGAGTTTTCTACCATTTCACCTAATTCATCGCAACAGAACATTATTTTCCAGCCAGCAGCTTTGAGGAAAAAAAACAGTAAATTCTAAATGAGACCATTCTAAGCGCTTTAACCATTTTAACAAATCGCGTAGGCTAGACTTTTTTAAACAGTCCATGGCTCTTATCCAAGAAACCATTAGCACCCTATTCCGTTCAACAAATAACAAAACATCTCCTGGCGTGATTTTTTTGCAAGGTAGACGGGATTTACCTAAGCACATGAGAGAAGCTGAACCCATTTTAGAGAACAAGAAACACGGGCGGATTTTTGCAGCGATGTGCTGAAGGGAGCACACAACGTGGCGCTCTGGCCCAGGTCGGAGTGCTGGCGTACGAGCGACAGCTGCGGGTGCTTTCATTCATGACTATAGGCTTAGGGCACTGTAAGTAGTGCCTCTGTGTGAGAGCAAATTCAGGGCACTATTGGTGGTGATCTCAACGTCTCACATTGCTAACTCAATTTCAGAGTTCAGGCTGCGATATTTAGAATAACGGAGATACTGAACGTTTCAATTCTGGGTAGCAACCTGCTCAACGGTATTCAGAGTTTTAATTGGCGGTAAGTAGAGATCCTAAGATAATGACTGAATAAGTTCTGAGTGTGATTGGCGGATTCTGAGTATCAAAGATACTGAACTTCTAACATCAGTGCGCAATTATTGGCGGTGTTAGGAGTATCTAAGATACTAACAGACAAAACTCAAGGCACAATCAGTGGTTGTATTCTGTGTAAATAAGCTACTGAACGATCAAATCCACAGCACGATTGGCAGCATTCTGATAATCCAAATTACTGGACGACAAAATTCATTCAACAATTGGCGGTACGCTTGTTTTGTAGGACACAGGCACGCAGAGGTAAATGCTGAAAGCAGCGTTCTTAGAATACCCATTTGCTTCATTTCTCTCAATTTCGGTGCCGCCCAGGGCGCGCTACCGGCACTTGTCTTTGACGCGCGCCGTGACCGTTATTTTTTAGGAATTTTTTGCGCCTACTCTTTGGAATGGCAGGAGCGGCCATGAGCCGCAAATAAGTCAATTGAGCCAATGCTATTCTTACGAGCTCAAAAATGTGACAAAAGAAGCAGGTAATTTGTCCGAACAACATGACAAAGGAATGGCCAGCCCAGCGAGATCAGATGGGCATTATGTCCGACAAAAAGTGAACCATTCAAATAGAGTACGTGAAAAACTTCTTCTAATAGGATTGTTCTGCGTCTGCGCTACAGCGTGATGTCTCAAGTTGAAGCTCTGAAAAACGGATTTGGAAATACAAGTATTCTGGTGCACTGCACCACACGATGTAGAGCTAAAAACCGAACTCGTGCCGGCGCTCGCTATGCCTAAGACATTCGTGCGCAGACTTAACGCGGCTCAGCAAGTGAAGTATAAAAGTTTATTGGCTGTAGAACATCCCATGTGAGCTCTCCCATGGAACGAAGATGTGTGTGGCAGAAACACCATCTGCTGAGCTTGTAACTGCGCTTTATAAAACATGGCAATTTTTTAGTCAAAATCGGATTATTTCCAAGCTGTATTTTGAAAATACGTTAGTGTGTAGATAAGCACAAATGCTTGCGTACTGAACTGTACTTGAATGACCATTTGTCCTGATGATTAGCATAAAGGTAGGTCAACCGGCACAAAATAATTGTAAAGAACACTGAGTTGGATGGAAATCAGACTTTACCGATATTACCTCGCAATTAATTTCCTGCACATACCATCACTACACATTGGATGCCCAGTCATACTTGTATGGTGCGTGTAGGGAATGCACTTTGCGAATAAATTCAAGTGATTTATACACTAGAGCAAGTGAGCATTGAGGCTCGGAATGTTGATTTGAGGTTTGATGACCACGTTCCTACTTATCACAAAAAGCTGATGGTTGGCTCGTCGAAATAAGATCGTGTCCATAATCAAACGTATGCTCTTAATTTAAAACTCTGATGAAGTTTGCTGGTATATGAACTAATTCACGATCGAGTTATCAATCTATTCCAAAGAGTAAAAATTCATCATATGCAGCCCATTTCTATTAGTCGTAAAATATACGTAGAGAAAATGTTTCCAACGGATCATTCCTAAGCACACCTTTCAACACACTAAAAAAAAGATCCCTTACCTTAAAAGGAATTTTTATTTCCATTAAACCATGCGATTTCTATTTTATATTAATATAACTTACAACTTGGTTCATCAGTAATCTAAAGATATGCATGCATTGAATCAAAAAGAAGAAGTTATCTACTTCGTCTCGCTATGCAGAAACCGCAGCGCCTCTCCATTCGACCACAGAATGTAGATCTTCTATAGATATTTAATTTCATCATTAACTGGTTTATACATTTAACAATATGATGCGAAAGTCTTCCAGATATTATATTTTATTTTATCACTGTATTGCTTATCCCCTCGGCAGTAAAACGCAGAACTTCACCAAATATTACATTTTATTATAATATTATTTATCCATTCCACAGCAAAATACAGAACTTCTCCATGTCCTTCTTAATTTCAAATTCAATTTAATATTATTAAAAGCAAATTGAGAGGCGCCAGTGTGTGCTGACGAGCGCCACTCGGCCGGCAGCTCACAGCGGACAGCGGATGAGCGGACAACTTTGCTTGTCTTGCAGCAACTTTCCTGCGTAATGCTCTCGTTGTGCGGCCACCTGAGTGGAACTTTACTCTTAGCAAGATACTAATTAGTCGAGAGAACTTTCCTTTCGGCTATGTTGCTTCCCAAAACATTCAGCGAATATTAGTTTGATTTGTTTGTTCCTACTTTAAAATTATTGCGAAGCCGAAGTGTGTGAAGAGTAAGATCAAACAGATGTTTGGATGCTCACAAGTAGATCATCGGAATTTTTTGAGACTAGATTAAAATTTTCATTAGAATGGGAGTGAACACTTTATGTCAGGTTTCAAAATCCATCTCAACGGCATTTATTATTGAGATTCAAACGACAATGAGACGGGAGGCCTGATAAGCCAAAAATGCACGGTCTTTTGAAATTTTCCACAATTGAATTCATCATTCTTCTACTGAGGCTTTCCACCCCTGAAAATTCCCGTACTCTACTTCAATTTTCCATCCACTAGAACGTGCGCAATTCATGTGGTGTACTTCAGCACGGCGCCTCGAAATGAAGCAACCCACTTAGGCATCGGACCATTTAGCAATCAGTGCAGACAACCGCTCCCCCCGATGAAGCGGGACCGAAGAGGCGGTGTTCTTTGACCGGTGAGAAGGCCAGTTTTTCTCGCCTCAAGAGTGACGACCATTAGAAGCTGTCAGTTTCACACCTGCCAAGTGTTTCAGAGCAGCAGCTCCTGCCTCCCCCGTACCAGCGCCATCAGCGGAGGCCTTATTAGCCACGGCATTCAAACGAGGCCGACGTGCAGATGTGCGAAGCGCTCCATATCGTAATAGGTCAGCAAAAAATAGAAAGCGCTGATACGATATGATCGCAAGATGCATGGCTCTTGTCTTGAAAACATAGAAAGGCCTGCAGGATATGATCTAGAGCGACACTCCAGCTCCTGAAAGCATTAACTGTTTTGTGTGAGGGAAGGAATGCAGCCGCGCAAACCCTTCTGGGGATGTCAGCCAGATCGCACGAGCGTGAAATGAACTTCAGTTTGTTCGCGGCATATGACTGAGGCTTCACTGCATACATTTGCAATTTTAATATCATTAAAGTTTCTGCAAAAAATGCGGTATTTCGCTTTCCTGCATAGTGTAAATGATGTGGCAAATATCGTATGTTAAGCGAGCGTTTGCAGTTGTTTTCTGGTTTTGTTTTATTTAATAGGAAATGGGAGCGCTTATTATTGTTGAGTGCCTACATATGTTTTCTCTGTGAAGTTATTTCTATGCCGTTAATGAATCTGAAATGAGTATGGGAATACGAAAGTTGCTTCAAGTGAAAAAAAATTTTATTTGCAGATGAACTTTCTGACTATTAATATATTTGGCAGGAAACAACAACACGTGGAGTATAAAACTAGCCTCTGGAATTTTTAAATCCATTCTGCCCAACATTTTCTAGCCACAGTTTTGAAGGCTAAAGCTGAATCTTTCAAGGCCTTGTTCAGTAAAAATTTGTGACGTGGGTCTGGAATGTATTATCTAATTTCAAAACAGGAAACCGTACATTACGACATGTTACCATAGAAGATTTTAAGGTGATTAAAAGAGACTTCAAAACCAGACCAGTGTGAACTACAGTCAGCGAACAGGCGGTAATGTACGTATATAAACCAGCAAAAACTGACAGGCCCAGTCAAACTCATACATGAGTACAACTCCGTGAGCGGGGGACATGAACTCTTTGTTAAAAAATAAGAGTTCAAGTTTCAGATAAATAATTAATTAGAAAAACAAGAAACGCGAGAAGCTGTAAAGCGAAATCTTCCTCCGCGCAGCAGCGACGTCCCGTGCTTACTTTACCTGGTCGATTTAGCCAAGTTAATCTAGTGTATATATTTGCTGATATTTTATAAATCTCCAGCAATAAGTGAGCAATTCAGGCTCAGCAGCTGTCGACACAGGACGGTGCTACCAGCCAATGCTGTTTATTGCGCCCTGCTTGCATAAAGGTATTAAAGGTGACATCAGGGGTGGTCTGAGGGATGGCATCAGGAATAGTATCAGAGGTGGCATCAGGGGTGGCATCAGGGGTGGCATCAGTAGTGGCATCAGAGTAACATCAGGGTGGCATCAGAGGTGGCATCAGGAGTGGCATCAGGGGTGCAATCAGGAGAGGTATATTCACAGGAAACAAAAATACTGCTGCATGACGCCCCGAGAGATACTCAAATCATGCAAAATATCGTAGTGAGAGGTATAAATATCGAGGCCAATTGGCGTAAATTCCCATGGCAAAGCCATCGACGTCAAGGCCAAAGGAATGAAAATATTCAAGTATTTGAAAACCAGCGCATACATTTCACAAGTTAAGTAATGTACTACTCCTCTATGTTCACGCCAAATGTGCTACATTCAGAGGCAACGCATGGAATTCAAAGCTAAATAACATCTCAAGTGTTCAGAAATTTCAGAGGCGAAGGAAAGAACTTGCAAAAACATCGGAGTCTCCTGCATGACCATATTTAACTCTCAAGATCAGGGATTATTTTCAGACTTCTCAACCTTGTGAATTTTTCCAGTTTATCATGTGTTGAAAGACGAAGAAAATTACTTATCAATTTACTAAAACACTCAATCTACGAAATTCTACGCAACTATTTATTTATAAGAAGCAGCGTTTCAATATAACTAACACCATCTTCAGGCTGAAAAAACAATGCAAACAATTTTATACAATCACAAGGATAAAAATGCAAATCGATTTTCCAAGCAAAATCAAACGCATTAAAAACACGGGGAATCGTATTGTAGGAGGACTAGATAATAGAAATTTTTTGCACCATAGTAATAACGATCACCAGCAGACTAGTTTATATTGCACAATGGATATAATTTTGCACCATAGTAATAACGATCACCAGCGGACTAGTTAATATTGCACAATGGATATAATTTTACACCATAGTAATAACGATCACCAGCGGACTAGTTAATATTGCACAATGGATATAATTTTGCACCATAGTAATAACGATCACCAGCGGACTAGTTAATATTGCACAATGGATATAATTTTGCACCATAGGAATACCAATCACCAGCGGACTAGTTAATATTGCCCTACGGTCATAATTTTCATGGCACCAGAGGCAAGGACGAATTGGATGTCTCTAACTTCTATGCTAAAGTCCTATTGAATAGTTTTAGAGCAAAAAATCAAAATTGTCATTGAGGGCCGGCTCAAGTTTATGAATATGCAATGCTTCTATCATTTGAATATGCTCTTTTTCAACACCATGAAATGAAATTTTAGTATTTGAATATCGATCTTCATTTCTAGGCTTAGAACTATGATCAACACGGAAATCATTCAAAATATAACCTTGGTATTTGTGCGCAGTTAATCTTTGTTTCAGGGTCATTCTAGTCATGCCAATGTAACATCTATTAAGAGACTTGCCTTCTCTTCTGTCACATTTGAACTGATGTATCACATTGGCTTTGTCCAGATCACTGACCCTGGACCTGGAAATGTGATTCCTTACAAAGAAATCACAGATTTTAATATTTTTGCAATACACACGGAATTTACTCGCAGCATCCAGATCAATTGGTTTAACTAAAGTTTTGACAATATTCCTGAAAACTCGTTCATCAATTCTGTAATTCTTGTGCAGTTAATTCTTGTAAAATATTTTCACATGACGCGCATGAAGCCCTGGATTATTTTCACTGCTTAAAATTCGGTTCAAAGAGTTGTCAATTATCTTGTCAATCAGAGAATTAGGAAAATTCTCATTTATTAGCAATCTCTTTACTCGCAGAATTTCTGAATTAAAACTTGCTCAGTTGCTGCACACTTTATGAGGTGTATTTAATAAAGTATGAATCACGCTCTCTTTATACACATGCTGAGCATCAGAATCATAATTTATGGTTTCTTCAGCTTCAGAAGGCTTCAAGTACACGGACCTCTGGAAAGTACCCTGTGAAACTTCAACCAATACATTCAAAAATGGCAACTTCCCTTGTACACACAACTCATACGTGAAACGCAACACCGAATTATCCACCATCCAATCCTTCAACGTCTCCAACCGCTCAACGCTTTCTACCTCTACGAAAATGTCATTCACATATCTGCCTAACATTGTCAGCTTAAAAGACGTGGTATTCTACGCCAGGTTTTTACATGAGACATGCAAAAGTTTGCAAATATGGGCCCTAAAGAGGAGACCATAGCAACATCATCTATCTGGCGAAACAAGATGTAATTGATATGCCGAAACGGAGCTTCAGTAGTGCAGATTGTGAGAGGTTGCTTCAAAACATGGCGAGGAAGCAGATTAAAAAAGTTCTTCACTATTGCATTCGCAATCTAAAATTATCTCAAATGTGTTATAAACAGGTGCATTAATGAACAAGGATTCAACGCCTACTGATACTATTATATCGCTCTGGGCTTTACTGCGTAATAAGGCAACAAATTCATCAGTTGATCTGAGCAAATGTTTCTGGGGAATAAGGCACAATAATTCCATTCAAGATCATTGTAACAGGATAAGTGATTGCAGGAACCTGAGATATCATTGCCTCAATGGTGGATCATAATGATTCTATGGATTTTAGCATTTCCGTAAATATAAACGGGCTGATGCACCCTTCCAGTTTGTTCAAATTATCATAATTCAGGGCATATTATGTTCAAGTATCGAACCAACTCGCTCAAATATTGAGGTCAGACACACGGCTATGCCCAAATATCGAGGTCAGTCTCACGACTATGCCCAAGTATCATGTTAAAACACATAACTATGCTCAATTATCGGGATCAGCCACACAACTCTGCCCAAACATCGAGGGCAGAACACAACTGTTGCCCAAACATCGAGAGCAGAACACAACTGTTGCCCAAACATCGATGCCGGAACACAGCTGCTGCCCAAATACGAGGCTGCGCCGTACAACTCCCCCTAATTACGGGCATGAGCCACACAAGTACCCCAGATCTGCAGGCCACGGTAGCGGTTTCGAAGAGCCGCGTTAAACGAGGCAGCGATGCGTGCGGTGCTGCAGCGCACTGCGCGCTCCAGTACGGCCATGTAATGGACGTCGTAATAACCTGCGCTGGGAGGCCGCACGAAATGAGCTGTGCAGAACGCGGTATAATTGCACCATTAGGGCACGGGCCCTGCCTATGGATGCCACCTACCGAGTGACGGTGTCGCATGAACAGTGAACGATGTGAGCACTGCACCACTGGATCTACTGTACCGCGGTGCCCAGTGTACCACAGCGCCCATTGTACCACTGTGTCCACTGTACCACGGTGCCCACTGTGCCACGGTGTCGACTGTGCCATGATATCCGGTGCACTAAGGCACCGAAACAAATGCCACAGTTTTTCACAAGACAAGCTGAATGCAGTAATTTAGGCGTTCAGAACAAGTTTGGCATCTCAGGAAAATTGTTCGATGAGAAGTACCTCCCATGGCATTCTCGTAGAAGGTGTCGTTAACAAGATGTAGGACTGATGTTGAAATATAGAACTACTTGAATATTGTCAATAGAGTAGTAAAAAATTTACTGTCAACAAGTGATATACATTTCCGCACTCAGAGGGAGTAATCAATTGCTAGCGTGGGACATCGGAGGACACCCGTAATCAGCGGTGTGTGCAGGGTGAGGCTCACAATAATAGAGCCCAGATTTGCACAATTCATTTACCACAAATGATACAGCAGTAGTGTGACAAGTGAAACTCACCTAATCTTCTGATCTAGTGACTGTACGTCGTGGGAAATATCCCCTACCTAGGATTGTATATCCAATGTCTGAAGCCAACCATCTACCGTCTGAAGTAAAATACCTACCGTCAGAAATAAATATTTAACGTATGAATTAAAATATCCATGGCTTGAAGTAAATATTTAATGTTTGAAGTAATAATCCATAGTCTGAAGTAAATATTTAACGTTTCAAGTAATAATCCATAGTCTGAAGTAAATATTTAACGTTTGGAGTAAAATATTCGCAGTCTGAAGAAAAATCTCTACCTTTTGAAGTAAGATTTCTACCGTGTACAGTACAATATCTACCGTCTGAAATCAAATATCCACATTTTGAAGTGAAAAATCAAACATCTGAAGTAAAATAAGCAAACTAAAAACAGTCAAGTGCACTACCGTTCGGAGAAAAACTCGAATCGTCAGAAGTAAAACATTTACTATGTAGTGTAAAATACCTACCGTCTGAAGCAATAGTCTGATAATTGCAAAGTACGTTCCACTTGAAGTGAGAGGATCCCCACTTATCACAAAACGCCACCTCCACCTAAAACACCCACCGCCTGAACCGATAATCCGACCATTGCAAGGTATGTCATACCTGAAGTGAAAAGATCGCCACCTATCACAAAACATCAAAATATCTACCGCCCGAAGCGATAATCCGACCATTGCAAGGTGTGTCCCGCCCGAAGTGAGAAGATCACTGCCACAAAACGGCAAAATATCTACCGCCCGAAGCGATAATCCGACCATTGCAAGGTGTGTCCCGCCCGAAGTGAGAAGATCACTGCTACAAAACACCAAAATATCTACCGCCCGAAGCGATAATCCGACCATTGCAAGGTGTGTCCCGCCCGAAGTGAGAAGATCACTGCCACAAAACAGTAGAGGTGAAGCACACGCGCGCAGTAACACAAAGGTGAGCAGCACCGTGACGCAGAGCCCGGCACGCTGCGGTGTTGACCGTACGTGTCACAAGTGCTCAAGTGACCGACATCAAATAGCGTGTCTGCGGGTGCCTGATCAGCACACACACACACCGACTATAAACAGTCCATGCATTAAGAGAATCTAACAACGGTTCCTGGGATCGCATTGTTGAACAATTCGCGTCGTCTTAGTGGTGTAAACAACAGCGAAAGTTCTTCTGTCCCCTTCGCTGTGCTATGAGTTGCTTTTTTCTCCCAAAATAATTGTTTGTGTTTCTTTCAATATACTTGAGGATTTTGGTCCGGAAAAACTGAGCGTAGCATAGCTAGGTCGACGAAAGAACTTTTAATGATGGCTGGAGCGCTAGGACGACGAGAATTGTTCGAAAATTTAACGCCTGATGTGTAAAGTTCGGCTTGGGAAGAACAGCTCTAACAGGCTAAGATTTTCATCAATATTAAAGTACCTGTTTTATGGAAAAATTGTTGGCGGAATAATCAAACGCAGGAGCTCTATATTTTGAATAAAAAATTTTGCATTGAAAGTCGAAAAAAAATTTTGTTTGAGCTATTGTGCAATTGAAGAGCTCCCTGCCGAGAAGCATAAGTGCGAAGAAGGCCTCGAAGATATTACAGGTTTACATTAGCGCCATCACATTGAGATGCGTACAGCTTAATATGACATATTACTTCACAGAAACTATTAAATCTAGAATTGCTTGAGGCTATGTATAGCTTCATTGTAATTCATTGGCAATAATTCACTAAATAAGCCATCCCAAATTTGAACGCAAAAATATAGCATTAACACAATCAGGAAAAGCGAGTCTACGCAGTCATAGTGAATGAGGACGCTCAGTTCCTCCGTTGCAGTTACCAGAAGATACGACGCTGCGCGCGTGTACTAACGCCACTGCACCTAGGGTCCAAAATTACACTGAATCGAAGTTTCGTAATATTTACTTAAGCCTTGACTTACATAACCCATTCATTGAAAAAATAATTGGTGATTCCATTCCGCCTCATAAACAATTCATTTAACACGTTCACCGCAATTGGTTAAACTGAAGTTCAATATTCAACTTGAATTTAAAGTCAATTGGAGTAAGCAATTTGGAAACTTAAACTTTAACCGGATCTAGCCTCCGTTTTTGACTACAGGTCGGTCAGCAACATTATAAAAATCCCATCCGTGGCCACCGGTGGCTCACGTTACGGTCAAAGTGTTAAATTCATTCGTCACTGTTTGCCAACTACTGTATCGACCTTCAGTTACTCGCAGTCCTGACACACTTGCGTGCATCATAACGTGACCGCAACTTGGTTTCGGGTTTTCCTAGGATCCGCTTCACATGTCCCGTTCTCAAGGGACGATATGAAGTTAGGCGTGTTGCTGTATCTCGCAAGCCGTGTTGTGGCTCTCGTGTCGAGAGGGCTCTCAAGTTCTCTCCCAAGCCATTGAGGGAACGGTAAACGCAAGCAAAAATATTTGTCAGATGTCTCAAAAATAACTCTAAAGGACTGCAGAATATTCTTGAAAGTAGGCACAACGAAGATGCTTTGAAATCCTAGAAAAACACTCGTAATGGGAGGCCAAGCACTGAGACATGAGAAATTTATTCTGAACAACACATAGATTGTCATAAAGCACGCGTGTCAAAATTTCTATTCATCAACAGCATATGAAGAATAAGACATGCTCCCTAAAATGAATTCATACTTTGCACTGCTGGTGGCATGGCTAAGAAAGCAAACGCTTGTGTATGAGCAATGAAAATTGGGGAGTTACTTGTCTGCAGTATCGAGTTGCAAGCTTCCATCTCCTGCTGACAGAGAGGATGTGCAAATATAAGTCTTCGAGAGAGAAACTTGAATAAAAGAGAAGCAGCCACCTCGGTGCGAGACAGCTTCTGATGGCGAGACTTTGCAATAGTGAAGAGGTACTCGTCAGTTAAAGTGAGCCTTGCACCTCTTCAGAGTTGTCGAGTTTGAATCTCTGCTCAAAATGTAATGAAAATCACAATTTCTTGGAGCGTCAATATTCGATTGTTTCTCTTTGATACAATATAAGGGGAATTTTTTTGCCCATAGCTCCTACACGAGTTAGAAGAGAAGGCGTCAGTAGAAGGTTCTTGAAAATTAAAAAATTTAGGGTGTCGAAAAATTTAAGGCGCATCTTTAGAGATAAAATATGCATCAGATATTTTACTGCAAAAGAAAGATGACGAGCATACTCTAACCCGAGTGACGTATTAGATGTATGTGCAAGACATAACTTACTAGGGCATCTTGGGGAAATGCCTGGGGAATAGGCATTTTATAGGATATAGGCAATGGATGCTGCTATAGCGTGAGGTCCACCACACTATAGCATGAAATCTACCTCTAGCTAGTACTATACAGAGAGGTTAGGCTACTAATGGATATTTAGTTATTTCCAAACATTTACTTCAGCGATAAACACCTAATTTGTACATCTTAAACTGCCCCTGAGTGCGCAATTTATGCCGGTAGACCTCACGCAAAAGTGGCACCTAGGCAGTGCCTGGAGAATGGAGAAAATGCCTGATCAGGTTATTATTTACGATACATTAACCCTAAGCGCCGTCACAATAACTGATGTATCATATTTTTTTTACTTAGGATAACTTCCTGGCGCTTGGGTGGGCCAGTGAGGAGGGCGACTTAAAATGCAATGTTGAAATTTGAGTCTCGTAAGCCGTACGGGCTGGATATCGTATTCCTTTTTAGGCCTTTTGATGTTAAAACAAGGCCACTAGGACGATATTGAGTTTGGTTAGAATGTGTTAGGTTAAATTCGATAGATTACTTTTTATATAAATAAAGTGATATTCATTTAACATTTAATGATAAACGTTAGGAGTTAATAATGCTCAAACAGAGGGTAGTGTTGGTGTCGTAGCCAAGTTATGGGGTAGTTCAGGTTGGCCAAGATTCGGCTTTATTTTATAATATTGATAGAGTAAAAAATAACTAATTTCCCAAAAGGTGTGGAAATTACATCAGGATCCTACCTACAGCTGGGATTTTTAATAATATTAGTATGGTAGTTGCGGTTGGAAGTATTGTTTTGTACTATTAGCACTCTTACTGAACAGTCATGTTCACTGGCTCTGAAATTACAGTTATTCTTTTTCAAGACTGTGGAAATTTATCATTGTTATTGGATCGTTATTTTTTCCTAATGGAATTGCAGTTGTTCTTTAAAATAACAATAAGAACATTACCGTTACTGGATTGGCATTCTATTGGAGCTAAAATTACAGCCATCCTTCACAAGAACTTAAGGAACTTATCCATGTTGCTGGACTACCATTTCTTTGGTGTCGGAATGACAGCCATTACTACCAGAACTATCAGAATTCCAATGCTAATCCTGATTCGGGGGGCCGAGAGCTGAGATGGCTGCAGTGAGTCCAGCATTGGAAGCACCTCCTCGATGCGATTTAGAAGCCAATTCCAGGCTCGTACATTGTATGTAAATTCTAAATGAGGACGGAAGCGCTGCCCGATTAATAAGGAGCCGTTCATTAGGGAGCCAATGGAGGTTCAATTAGATCGCTTATAGTCACTCCCTAAAGCGGACACAGCATGACCGACGTCTGCACGGGCAATTAATGAACATATCGAGAGAAACTACTGCCAGCTTATCTCACACTTCTGGATGGCGGTCTGCCGCGCTCGTGGTCCTGCATTGTTTCATGGAGAATAAATTCTTTAATAGAATCTTCGAGAGTGAAGTTCAGCTCCACAGAGATGGAGGAAATGTTCGCATACAAGGGGAAATAAAATTTGCTGTAAGAACTCACTAGGACTTTAAATTCTCCCAATCAAAGCAAAAATTTTAGAGAAGAATTTTTGAGACTGTGACCTGAGTTTTCAGTTGGTGCCAAAAATGTAATCACATTTTTGTACAAATAAGGTAGTAGTGATGGGCAGATCATGAGTCCCTCATTTTAGCATCTTGCCCACAGTATAAAGATCCACTATAATTGTTAGTTTAAAACTCCGCCAACTTGTTTCCATATAGGAAAGGGAAGAGACCATTTAGTATGGATTAAGAAAGACGTGGAATCTACTCACAAGGTGTGTTCCCACACAGGATACGCCCGCGCATAGAAACAGCAAGTTAACAAGGAAAAGAAAAAAAATGAAGAAGGAGGGCAAAGAAACTATGAAATCTGAAACAAGCAGAATGGACACGAAGACGGAAGTCCCGAAGGCTTATTTGTAGCTGAAAAAGCCTAACAGTATCCTCTCTGGGGCGCCAGTACACATGAAATAGGACAAACAAATTTTACTAACCTAAACTTATTGCCTATTTTGTGACTCCTGAGAGGGCATTATGTAAACACGACGATCTTTTCCAGTTATTGAAATAAAGTTCATCGGCAGTGATTCAAGTCTCCAATTTAGGCCTGAAGTGCAGGCAGTAAATCTAGCCACTTTCTTTTGTAAATAATGAAGCATTTCCACTGACATACAAGGTATAGTCTTACCTGAGCTCCGTGTTCTTTACTTCAGCTATTTAACGCTGAGATGACCATACCCAAACGAAGCATCCGATCTAATCAAACGCACCCACACCGTAAGCATCTTATTTTCAAGTTCACAGACGGTGAAAATATGGACCAAAAATCGCGAGTTGTTGAAAATTTGTAACGATCCCTACTTAGAACCACATTCTGCCACAAAACTGTGTTAAGGGCAATAGTCTCGAACTCGATTAGAACTATCACAACAGTTCAGACGATTTTAAAAATGTGCTCTCTAAAAAGAGATTGAACCGAGAACCCAAGAATATTTCTAAGGGAAATTTTGAAATTGAACTCGGAAAACTTAAACTTGTGGATGGAATCTAGGGCGTTCCTATGTTGAAAAGCCAAAGTTTTGGTAATCCCATCTTCAGACACGTAAATATTTCCCACAATGATTTGCTGCACACGAAAAGTGAAGGATAAAATATGCGATTTTGGTTTGTTATTAATTAATGCTCATGACACCGAGTACACACGCATGCAACAAAATGCGTCAAGATTCATGAATAAAAAAGGCATGCCCAGTGAAATTCCTATATATTGCTTGAACTCTATACTATTCATGATTGTGTAGAATTTGATACCCTGCTACACACAAGCACAAATGATGCCCTGCTACACAGGTACGAGCAGAAATGATGCCCTGCTACACAGGTACGAGTACAAATGACGCCCTGCTACACAGGTACGGGCAGAAATGATGCCCTGTTTCACAGGTACGAGTACAAATGACGCCCTGCTACACAGGTACGGGCAGAAATGATGCCCTGTTTCACAGGTACGAGTACAAATGACGCCCTGCTACACAGGTACGGGCAGAAACGCAGTAGGCCAGGACAGATTCACCTACCAGATTATCAGCTCCGCAATCAGCAAGAGACGAATTAGGTGCTATAAAGATGTCGATTGCGACAGCGCTAAATGCTAAGGATTCTGGTCTAATTATGAGTGTCATATGTAACGCAGCTCCAGTTGGTGCAGGTCTTAACGAGGACTTCAAGCCTCCCTTTCATTTTGTACAGGGCTTTTAGAAATTAGTTTATTGCGCCGAATGTATTTCTACGCTCAAATCCAAAGAAGAAATCCGTTATTCTCAATGATGAATGCGATGAAAAATAAGCTGCCTTATTATAACTCCAACGAAATAGTTCAAGCTTTGGCTGCTGAACAAAAAGATACTTTGTTCATAATATTGTTTCGTTTTGTTATTCTCTTAGATAGGGAGAGGAAAGGAAATATCTGAAAGGTTGCTTCAAGCTAGGGCACTCAACGTATGTTCTAGGCTATACTGGTTTGCGCATAGAGGGGAAAATAAGACCACGATTTAACCATTAACGACTCTGAGAGGGCGTACATTTCATATTTAATTAATACAGATTTTTATTTCGAACACAGAGCGAACTTAGCTGCATGCAGGAGTTCACGGTACACCATTTATTTTGACCGAAAGAAGCCAACCTGAAATTCCTCACTCAACACATGTGTACAAACGGGTACCAGCTCGACCCCGTCAATGTGTCTCATTATTGAAAGTCAGATAATGAATGCACTGTGAATCAATTTGATGAGAGCGTTAAATAGGTCATGCATCTATTCGATTGAAATGTTGAATAAAAATATGAACGACTATTTCCGCAGAAAAAATGTGTCTTTTCATCCAGGACTTAACCAACTCAAAACTGCTACGACCAAGATCAATTTAGAATGAGTCCAAATTTCAACGAAATCTGCAGGAACCAGGCCGCAGGTCATCAAGTTGCGCTGGCCACTTGCATCTGAACACCAGGAGTTGGAAGCGTCACCCAGTGCTGTTAGTGCTGCCAACAGCTCCCGGGGGTGCTAAGCTTAATTGTAAATGAAAGTGCGAGGAAATACGTATTTAATGAGATCATAATCTTATTTAAAAAAGTCAATGAATAAAAATGTGTGAAACGTTTCGACTTCCTGGGTCATTTTCAACCTAAAAACGACCTGCTGAGGGAAAGATGTAGAGAGGGACGCCTAACACGGCAACTGCAGCGGCTTATACTGAACTTTGCGATACAACTCCAACTAAACTCAATTTCAACATCCAAACTTTGAATTGACAAGAAGTTAGCTGATACTTGCAATGATATCGCTTTGATCTTGTATGAATGAGAACGAAATTTGTGACACTACTGGGCTACCCGCACTGATGGAAATTTTCTCAGTGACCATTGCCAGGTCAACAGGCAGTCCACGAGTTAAGGGTCAGACCGTGCCATCAAATCTTGACACGTTGACTGCGATGGGTTAAATTTAAGCTAAATATTCAACTAAAATTTAAGGTCAATTGTAGTAAGTAATTTTAAAAATAGCAAAGATCCATTTTGGCTGGATTGACATTGACCATTTTGACATTAATTGGATTGTGCCTTCATTTAGCCTTGCTAAGTACTTATGATAAATGAGTTTGTGACTACTGGTCGGCCAGCAGCGTTAAGAAAATTGCCTCCGCGTACACTGGCGGCTCACATCGCAACCAACATGTTAAAGGTGAACACAAGGTTGTAAGATCGGCCTTTTTCCCGCTGAAGTCCTCAGGCTTAAAAATTTTCCAATTATGATTTGACCACAGCCATGCAGTGTTGCCGCCAGATACTGAGAGCTCTTCATGCTCAAAAAGTTTGTTTGAAAAAAGGAAAAACTTAAGGACTTTGGTCAGAAAAAGCCCGATCTAGCTACCCATCTCACCTAAGACCACTAACCTGAATCTTGAGGTAGACACTTGGCGCGTCTACTCGAAGAGTTAACAGAAGGCTGCAGCTCGGTCTCATGCAGACATGCGCGCCAGAGCAAACACTCACGTGACGGCAAGACGGACTTACAAATAACCACTTCAGAATGAGGTATGAAAGCCGCGAAAGTCGTCGGAAAAAAACATACTTGTAATCATTTCACGCAGAGAATTAAGTTTTTTCAAACTTCGTTGAGAATGTCATCGTCCATCCGCCCCTTTTCTATACGCCCGAGTATTTGTTACTCGTCATAATCGTTGTAGCGAACTAATGCAATGCCTGAAACGGCAGAGGCACAATGCCTGAGGTTGCAGAGGAGGCACAACACAATGCAGTAGCCAGCACAGTGCGCGCCAAACAGAAGGCTGATGGAAGGTCAGCTCTCCACAACCAACACACACCCACAAAATCAGGCTGCCTCACACAAGACTCAGTTCCAGCACACGAGCCCACCGATCACCGACACAGAATAAATGACAGCAGATGTTCTGTGAGCGTATAAGGGGTCATGTTCATTTATTGCCGGAGCGCTGGTACTAATGCCCTGTAATGGACGGCGGCCTAATGTTTCCTGCTGGAATTGCTGCCAAATGGTAAGCTGCGGTGTAAGACATGGCATCATTCCTGCTCCCAGTTACAGTCCCGGTACGGACATGGTGGTCGTAGCTCCCTCAAATGACGTCCCTGCAGTTCGCGCTCGTAAGACCATTAAATAACTGCATATTTACTTACATGGGTGTGTAGAAATGTGACGTATCTGTTGTCGAACACTTGTGTGTGTGTGTGTGACTAATGACACTTTGGTTTGTGTAGTATTATAGCTGTACGTAACTGCATATGTACGTTGCTATGTTATAATATCAGCATAAAAGCAAGCGATCTACGTTCTTGTAAAACTCTAATAATCTTGTTTGTTCGTGCGTTTGCTTCCCACAGATCTTTCAGCATAAGCTTCGGCTTTCGCTCTCCGCGGCTCTCCACACAACCACCTAATTACAACGAACATTTTTTCTAAACTTTGACGGAACTTGAAGCAGGAAAAATGCACTGATCGAATACGTATCATCAGCAAATTTGCATGATCAGCACCATCTTTTGAAATACTGCCGGTTTTGATTCGAAATTAATCTTAGTTCTTCTCTGTGAGTAGCTCCAGAAGCGAGTAGTGATGTTGATTTCGACGTCACGCTTAGAGGAGCCATGGACAAGACGCTCGGCCTAAGTGCGGGTGGGTGGCTGGAACCCTGCGTTGGGTTATGGTTATCTCCACAAGACTCAATACATGCCAACTTAGATTCAACCTCGCTTATCTAGATGAAAACTTTGGTAAACTGAATAGCCTAATCTCTACACAAACACTCAAGAGTTTCGCTATTGAATCGCTTTCGATACCTCAATTTTGATAAAATTATTTTAATAATGATAGAAGTAAAGTTTGTATGCTTGCTTGGCTCCTCCTACATCCTACTCTCAGTAGAAACATTGCAAAATGTATCGTCTTGATTTCCGCCGCAAAATAAGAAAGTGTTGTTGCGCCATGTTTCTAGATTTAAAATCAAACATAAATTAGCTTTCTTTTTCCACAATGCACAAGATTTTTTCCTTTCTAAAATATTGGAAAAAATTCTGTTTTTTGGGTTCAACTTGTACCAATCCCTACCGCTAAATAGCAGAAACTTTTCTGTTACAAATATTCATTTAAGCTAATGAATTTCTCACCAGCCATATTTTTTAAACGTTATTCGTACTGAATTATTTTGCCCACGTAGAAAACATGATTTTAAACCAATTTGAGAGTTGAAAATTGAGTAAATGAGTCACCTGATCAATCAAGGTCTTAGGTGGTCTAATACGACTATGTAAAACTAAATAACTAGGCTACTAGTTATAGTTCTTCAGTTACGTAGTAATACAGCTACGTAATCAAATGACCATTCATTCATATAGCTGTACATTTACATGATGATGAAGTGGTGCTGAAATGTAGGCATATGCGTTGCTCTATTGCGCCAGACACCTACATCATGTTTACGAGACAACACGAGCAGGAAGGCTCCCTTCCACCAACGACCACAATTCACTCAGCACAGGTGCAGTAACACGCGAATTACGTCCTGCACTGGTCGTGTTCCCGCCATCACGCCCATGACTCGGCAGTCCCACAAGGAGCTCCACAAATCACGAGCAGAGCACGAGTGTGACAACGATTACGGCTGCGCTGCTCGATCGAGATGATGCATGTTCGGATTTATCAAGCACGCGACAAGCGTTGCGGTCGAAGCTTTCGTTCAAGCCCTCGGGCGCGAGATTATCTGCGCATTGCCGTTGGTGTATGAGATGCGAGGGGTAACGCACGGGCACATCGCCGGCACCACTCCGTGCCAGAAATGCTCGCATTTGTAGAACGGCACTGTATCTGTGATACGCCGCTTGTGCATTTGAATTTGAGTTCCTGCGCGTAGAAGAACAGGACATTTGGATTCAGGCGAAATGGAGTGTTTCCGAATAAAGTATTATTCACTGGAGCGATGACATTGCATTTATGATCACTTCGCAATTCACACTGAGACGAATGACTTTTTGTTACGTTGAATGGGAAAGACCAGAAACAGCTATTGTTGCTGAGCTCAGAATGACTAATAATGCGTTAAAAACATAATTCATCATCGCTTGTCCATTTAAGAAGAATCCAATGGTGGAATACTCTCAAAATGCCAGACAAGGCGTTTATATAAATTAAAGGTGTTGATCAATAGCTTTTGCCAACCACTTATCGCTCACATCTGTTATTTGGTGAATACGCCGCTAAATATGCGGCTTTCATGGACGAAAATCAGTAGCCATTTTTGACTGCCTGTTTTTTTACAATGCCAAACTCTTAGAATATTCCCTGAATGGAGATGATTATTAGTATTTGATAAATATGAGGTTTATTGTTTTAAATTCGAGGGTAAACAATGCAAAAGCCAATACAGAAATGTCGTAGAAAGTTAAAAGTAAAATTACGATAAGACTGCAAGTTGAAAAGTCTTTCAGAATCACACATTGCCATTGACCAAAGTAGATTAGATTAAATGAGTTTCTTTAAGCCTTCCTAACTACAACAAAGGTGTTTCAAAGAGAAGAAGAGTGAAGGCACCATTTAGTAGAGTTAAGGGTACAGGGACTCTATGCACAAGGTGTGTTCCTATACAAATCATCTCACGCACAAAAGCAGTAAGTTAGGAAAGAAGTTAATAAAACAATATGAAAGTTAAATAAGAAAGCCGTTGATACTGGAAAAAGGACAGCAGCAGTGAACTGAAGAAAAGATGGTCCATAATAAATAAATGAACAACTTTATTGAAACAAAATAAGACCTACGTAAGCTTCATCTCAGGCTTTCTCATTCCCTCCGGATGAGCCAAGTCTCTTAGATACAATAGTTGTATCCTCCTGACTAATGACTAATCCTAACTAAACTAATAACTTTTTTTACCTCTGAATGTGCAGAATTAGTTCGTTATGTTTAGGCTTTACCTCTTAATGTACAAGAAAATTGATGAGATTTACCAACTAATGAGTGGAAACATTAATCGCGAACTGCAGGTGCAAACATCATAACATGGACAAAAATTAAGAATATCTTTACGAAAATCATAACAAAGACACCCTTTATATTCGAAAGCGAATACCTTTTTTTACTAAAAAAAAAAGGAAACTAGAAGCATCATTTTTGGAAATGCTGCCAGTTTTGATTCGAAGTTAATCTCGCCACTTCACCGTGAGGTCCCCTGAGAATGTACCCACAACATCTCAAATTTGTACCAGTGACTGTAACGCTGTAAATTCCTACCTGCTCAGAGTCCAGGCACGAGATGTTCAGCGGCTGCTGCCACCGCCGCTGCAAACTGCCCAGTCTAATTTCATCATCGCGACATTGTAAATTTACGTAAATTATCCGGTAATTGACGTAATAGCCCTTTAATCTGACGTCAAAATTAAAGCGGCCTACCATCAGAAGCGACGGTGAGCCATGGTTATGGCGTGGACCATAATGATGGCACGTGCTAATAATAATGGCGTAACTCATAATAGTAGCTCGAGCCAATAATAATGGCGCTCACTATAACTATGGCTCAAGCCAATAATAATGGTGCACACTATAATTATGACTCGAGCCAATAATAATGGCAGGAACTATGATTATAACACGGGTCGATATCCGTGGCACTTACCACAATCAAGACACGGGCCAATAATATTAGCATGAACCGCAAGAAACACGGGCCATTGATAACAACACGAGTCAGAATTACAGTACGGCCACAATTAGTAAGGCCGTGTTGCCTGTGGTGACGTCGGTAACAAGGGACAAGATGTCACATCAACAGGGAACTCGTGCGTGGTGCGCTCGCCGGCTTGTTCAGAAGATGATTTAAAGAGCGCTAAGCGGTCTCGACTGCCATTTGAAAGGTCAAGCGTCACTCAGGTCTACATATCATCTCGATAAGAATGTTATTATGGTCCGAAAATGTTTTTACGTTGGACGGGTGATTTGACTGCTTTTAAAAGAATTTAGCTTTGGGCACAAAATTTTCAGTTGCACTTGAAAAGAATCTACGTTTATTAAAATTAGCTCGATTTGGATTCTTTTAAAAATGATTTAGATATAAGGACAAAAAAAATTTAAATCACATTTGAAAAGAATCGACGTTATTTGAAGTTTGCGTCGACTTATGACGCTCTGAAATGGGTTTTACATTTTTATCAAAAGACATGAAGTTTTGGAGCATTTTCTGAACGAAAAAAACCTAGGTTCCCCAAATGTGCTCGGTCATAGTCTTAACGATAATACATTTCTTATCATCATGTGTTTTTAAATCACAAAGTTATAATTATGATGGTCTCTTGATAATTTTATTGGTCTTCAGATCCAAGCGTGAATGGAATCTTCATGTGGAGAGTCACCCTAATTAATGGTTTTTACATTTCTAATCTGTATGGATACAGCTGTATAGTGCAGGTACGGAATAGCTTGACGTGGGAGACGTCGCTGCCTTCAGGATCCTAATAACTTCTGTGTCACACTAGTGATGCGTGCCTGAAGCGGGAGCAACGTTTGAATATCCGAAACTTCACAAAATGAACACAACAAGCTAACTTTGGAACACATCTGCGGCTTCAAAGCTGCGAGATATATCCCTTCAAAGCCATATCCCTGTGGACTACCTGCTCAATTTCACTTTTTATACCTGTCTTTGAAAGTCTCCCTTTCACTGTAATTTGACGCTTCATTTCAGAGATATGATGATTTTTAACTTGAACTAATGATAGCGCTGGACATCATAGTATTTAATTTTCAATGTCAATTATTTCCTTGTAATTTTTTCATTTTTAAGTGTTAAATGAGGTTGCGATTCAAGCAAACTCACTGACTCATCCAGATGTATTCAATTCGCCTTTCAATACGCCAATACTTTCACTCCCGGTAATTTCTTCGCAATTTCAGTGTGTTAATTTTGGCACACACCATGACGACACATTTCACTTTTCAAAGCAAATGTCCAATCCCATTGAAAGAAAGCAAACTTCAACAGCAGAACTTTCCCAGTGAAATGTCAAAAATAATATGCATCAACTGAAAGATTATTTTTGTTAACATAAACGAGTATAATAATTTTACGGACAGATTCTGTTACCACAAAATCTCCCATCAGTAAGATCATTTTTTCGACCTTCCTTGGAATACTCACATTAAGTCTCACGGAAATCAAATGGGAACGTTTCGTCATAATCGTCTACAGTGAGCGGTATCACTCGGTGTCAGCGCCACGAAACCGTCATATTTTAGCCTTAGTTTTGGACCAGTTTGGTCATACAATTCATTCAGAACCTGAAATCATCGTATGACCAAACTGGTCCCAAACTAAGGCAGAAATCTGACGGTTTCGTGGCGCCGGACAGACCGAGTGGTACCGCTCACTGTAGACGATTTTGACGAAACGTTACCATTTGGTCTCCGTGTGACGGCGTCCTCATAAACATCCGGAGTTATAATAGAATTACAACAGCATTGGGGCAGGCCCTAACGCTACGATTCTGCAATAATATGTTCAAACAAGTAAAATACTTCCATGAATTACAGGCACACATGAACAAAAAATAGAAATGCAATAGAAGTACAACAGTTGCGGACACTAATACTCATCATGCAGTACTCATCATGCAGTACTCATCATGCAGTACTCATCATGCAGTACTCATCATGCAGTACTCATCATGCAGTTCTCATCATGCAGTGCTCATCATGCAGTACTCATCATGCAGTACTCATCATGCAGTACTCATCATGCAGTACTCATCATGCAGTACTCATCACGCAGTACTCATCCTGCAGTACTCATCATGCAGTACTCATCATGCAGTACTCATCATGCAGTACTCATCATGCAGTACTCATCATGCAGTACTCATCATGCAGTACTCATCATGGAGTACTCATCACGCAGTACTCATCATGCAGTACTCATCATGCAGTACTCATCACGTGCACAGGTTCAGGTGCACCTGACAGGTCGACTCGTCCCGTGCAGCACGCGTGCAGCGGCGGACCGTGACAGCAGGACGTGTCTGGAACATGTTTACTGAGCGCGATCAGCTGTAGTGGACTCAAAGCGCTCCAAGTATCCCGCCCTACTTGCAACAAATAAAGAGGAGATCTCGGTCACGCGCGACAGAGCAATTGCTTTCTGCTCCTACAAAAGCATCACTCATTACGACGCCGATGCGTACTCTCTATTCACCTGCGTTAGGTGAGTCAAGTACGGTAAAGTGAAGTACTTTGTATTCTTTGTTTTTGAGCTCTCTGGATCGTTACACGCGTATAGGGTTGATGCCTCATTAACTGGATGGCTTTGTGCGTGGCATGCCTGGTCAGTTTCCTCATTACTTTGGGAGACAAAAATTGAAAACTGTTTTTGAATTCTCTTTGCTGTTTGATGATTCGATTCCATTTTTCTCCTTTGCTCGTGTATGGCTTACACTCTCTTCGATTCGAACGATTTTTTCACCAATATCCATGTGTTGACCTATATGTATTACTTTTTAGTACTGATTGAACATCTTTTTTTATGTTATTATTTGCATTAGGTAATCAACGGCAGTATATCAGAAATTTCTTAAGAGTTACTGAAGACGCTTAGATCACTGAAGCAACTAATGAGGTAAGCGACCTTTCACACAAATTACCATGAGACAGGTAACCATAATTTCTTTTAGACACAAATAATATTCTTAGAAATTACCCTATTAGTGAAACATCGCCAACCCAGTTTAATTATTTTAATAAATTAAAGATTAAATTAATTGTCAGCAATTAACTATTTAACAATATTTAAAAATAATTTTAAAAAGAAATTGATTTGCAAGAATCGGAAATTCAGAGAGAAATCAGTCATTTAGTTCAAAATTAACACAACATACGCACATTTTTTTATGTAATCAATTGAACGCAACTTTAATTGGTGAGTGTGCTATAGATTTACAGAATGCAAAATCAAACATCCTGGACAACGTGACAACGAATAGCCAAAATATTTTCAAAACGATCTTTTTCTGTATAAACCTCAAAGAATCGTGAGCGCGAAACGTAAAAACCTCTGGCGGGAATCCACGAAGGATACACGCTGAATGGCGCACATTGATGGAAGGCGTTCTGGAGGCACTTAATTTGTATAGAGAGCGCAGGAAAGCAAGCTACAATGCGACGCTCGAGTCACGTGTGAGCGCCTGCCTCGAATGGGGAGCAGTGCATTGATTACGGAGGCCTTTTGAGCGGCGGTGCGCGGCGTGCTTCCTTTTCTATGGACCTCAAATTGCGGCTTCGAAAGGCCCTGAAATTGCTCCGTCAAACCTCAATGGCAGATCAGATGGAGCTTGTGTGCCCGCTGCACAATATTATTCTCCGGTGATGGATGAACGCCTCCGTATATTGGATACGCTGCGCCGGATCCAGCGCGGGTGGCCGATGCCTTATTTCTACGGTGTTTTTTGATTTTCCAGGCTTCGTTATTTTACCGCAAAGTTTTGCTTCAACTTTCATTGGTCTGAGAAGAAATTCTTTTCAAACCGAGGAGTGGAAGAAGACTTGTGATTGCTTTGCTTTCAGAAGGGCTAATTTATTTGGTCAAGTCAAATCATTCCAGGAAACAATAAAAAGTTTTCAAAATGAAATGGCCACCAGCTGCTCCCAGGGATAGCACATTCCATTAAAAGAAGTAGAAGCATATGTTAAGTGACCACACGTTGTAGAGTTAATTCAGTTTCATGCATTTATCACGATTTTGTTAGTCGTGAGGAAAAAACATTAAGCGTAAATACGTAGTTCGTTTTCAGGGTAATTTGAAACGAGAATCATCACGTACGTCAAACTGATGTAAATCTTCAACCATGAAAAAATCAAAAATTATCAAATTTAAATAAACTTTACCTCGGAACCCAAAAATTCTGGAACGATTCTTCGTACTTTAAAATTCGAAAAGAAACACATAATTCAAGAAGCTGAAACGCAATTATGTTCATATTAGAGGGAAAGTGAAAAATGAGCAAGATCGATGTTGAACTTTCCTCTATCACCTATTCAGGCCAAGCACAATGGTGGCTCTATTGCGAGTGTGTGAAGGGATCTGATCTAGCAGAACTGTACTGTACGGTGTTGTACTTATTCCTGATGCTTAGTCCTTTGATTTTATATTAAGTTTTTTCCATTCCTTAATTGCATCTGATATTCTCATTCTTCTAACATGCCGATGATGTCGCTTCATGGCATCCGTCAGGCGAAGGATCTAGGGCAGAGTTACTCTTTTATTAGAGAAGGTGACGTCTCTACTGGAAATTTTTGAGAAGATGGATGGAAGGCAAAGTTGCTCCTTAAGAGAAAATAATGAAAAAATAACGAAGAGAAGATAAGAGAACGATAACGTCGCTACAAAAAAAAGACAATGTAAATATTGTTACACAAGCGAAGCAGTGTTTTCGCTCGTTGAAAAGTACAAAAAACGGAGGACCAGAGCCTAGAAACATATGACTCGCTGTAGAAAATAAACAGATTTTCATAGAAACTACTGATGCATTTTGCTCATTTGAATAGAATCACTAAGCAGAGACTATCCGAGTGGCTTCTTCTTGGGTAGTTTTCCACGTCCCAAGCAGGCGCATTTCACGCGCAGGCAGCGCAATGGCAGTCACAGAGAAATAGCAGATACATTCCGAGCCATATATTTCGGAAGCACCAACGAAAGTCCCGGCACATGTACGACCACAAGTCAATTTGACGATGAGATGAGTAGCAAAAGTTACGCACAATGCAGGAGCACCAAATGAGAAGGCAACCACAAGGGAAACATTCTCCAGAAATGTCGTTACAGCTCAAGCCGCAGCTCGTAAAATTTTTTGACTAGTAACTGCTTCTCATTAAGAGTCGTTTTCTATTCATAAATATCCCTAAGGTGGGCGATATTATAGAAAAGAGGTTTCCGAAATTAAGAATTTCAGAGACCCGTGATATGGGGGTTAGAGTTAAGATCACTGAGTAAAATATCAAACTAGCTCAAAAACCTTTCAACGAGCAGTGTGAAACTGCACTAAGCCTGCAACTAAGCCTGCAACTGCACTGCACTAAGCCTGCAAAACCGCTTAATAGATAAAACGGACGTAAGTACGGAGGTCATGTAGTTGTTTGGTAGAAAGCAAAGGCTGTCAGGATGGCGTGCGTATGACTTGAATGTGTCTTCTCTCGCACATATTACTGAGAGCAAGCGATGACATAAGCGTGATGCTGGGAGTATCAATTTTTGACCCTGCATTGAAAAAGATAGCGAACCATTACTACGTAGTGACCTGAACGGGGAAGGCATTGGCCTCGATATTTCTTAATAACAGCAGATTTTCCACCTGACTAGCGTATAACTTCCATTGGCCAAACGCAAATTGTTCAATCTGCTGGTAATGTTTGTGTTTAAATTGCCTGCGCCTTAAACTGAAGGTAGTAAATGACTTTGTTTGGTAGGAATAATACACATTTCCATTAGACGCTGTTTTTCTGTGTTGAATAAACTAAAAAATCGTGTTCATTCATGTGCTTTTTGCGTTTTGAAGTAATTAAAATGAATTCACACAGAAATTCAGAAAATACTTCAATCAAAACTCTTCTTATTCCTCAGCACTGCTCATAAGCTTAACCCCAACGCATCCTCTACACAAGCGTAACCCCTACACGAAGCAGCAGCACACAGCACCACAACAGCACGCAATCTGCGAGCCTAAGTCCTCTTGACAATTATAGAACGCAACTTTTGCTTCCTGTCCCTGCAAACTGAACGCATCCAAAGGTCCTGCGCTGCGGTCGGCGTTGTGAGAATCTCCTGAAGACAAAAGAGATCTTTATGAACGAGTAAATATTTAGCGTGGGCTAAATGTCCGAGTTTTGCACAGCAAAGTGCGCTGCTTCTGACCACCTAATGAAGGTGGACGCGGCGATCGCCGAGTGACTGGCGGGACACAACTCAAAGCTTCGGTTAATGAACTTCTATTTACGGTGACCTCGGGAACTTACTTAGTCTCAGCCTGCTCCTTCATTACAGTTATTTTAAATTCCTATACTTTGTGTCATCTTAAAGACGGGCGAAACACACGTCTGTTCAGTCGTTCCACATTTTTTCCAAGTTTAATATCAAGCAAACTTCGCTCACCGGCCTCAGCTTTACTGTGAACTCGAGTACAAAGATGATAGTTGCTAGGAGATTAAATTGCCTTAGATGAGTAGTAGATAAGCCCTATACACAACAAAGATGGTCTTAAGAGAGGAGCGATACCTGCTCCTCCCCCTTATTTGGAATTTCAAACATTTTGTCTATAATACATGTGAACTACACGCCAATTTCATTGTTTGGAGTCTCCTTGAAAAGTAATATCTTGATGAATGAATTGCCTGATGACGTAACTAAAACAATTTTCTTAATTTAGGAAAAGATTGACCTGGTTAGGCGATGTGGTCACAAAATTAGGGGGACGAGGCTCAGTGCGTGTGTTACGGAACTTAGTGTATGATTATATAATTGTAAAAATCATAAAATAGAAAACATGTTTGGGCAAAAAAATCCGACTAGCAGTAAGTAATATCATGCTAGCACCAGATAATACCCATGGCGACAAGCAAAATTTAACATCCAAGATTTATGAAACCCTCAAACCCGACGAGCAATAGCCAACACCCAACTGGTCAAATATAACCCGTACCCTGCACAAGCCCACAGCCAAGACTCTAACAAACCACGAAGACCCAACAGCATAGACCGAACTGGCAAGATCCGAAAGGCAACCAGCAAAACATCAATTAAAATCCAACTGACAACAACCAAGACCAAGCAGGCAACAAGCACGACCCAACAGTTAAAACTCAGGATTAAATGGGCAAAACCAAACAAATACATCTAAGACTAAAAAAGCCGCTAGCGAGACCTAACAGATTAGATCTAACAGTCAAGAATAATGACAGGCAAGACCTAACATTCAAGGCCTAACACGCAAGACATAATTGACAAGACCTAACAGACAAAATATAACAAACAATGCCTAACAGACAAAATCCCTAAAACATAAGAAAGCTTAAAACCTAGCAGACAAAATTGAACATGCAAACACTAACAAACAAAAACTCAGATCAAACAACCAAAACTTAGCAAACATCAAGGGATACCAAACAAAACCCCCAAAAAACGACAAACAGCATACAATATCAAATGATCAACAGCTGAGATCAAACAGACAAAAAAAGAGCAAGCCATCGTTAAGATCACGCAGGCAAGACCCAGCAAAAAACAAGCAACATTAGACAGCCAAACTGCGAAACAGCAGCGAAGATGAAGCTGGCAAGATGCAGCTTGAGTCATCAGGTCATCAGAAGGATACCATAGGAAGGAGACTAGACGGCCATGCACAATGTCATGTTCTCTAGACTTTGAAAGCCGTGGAGGCGTGAAAACTTGTGCATTATCGGCTCTTTTTTTGTCCTCGTGACCACCTCATTGTAGTGTCACACTTGATCGATGCGCGGTGGGCTTTGTGATGCAGTGTTTCGATGCTATTTCGATTTTAATGCACAATTGATGCCCAAAGTTTGCTTTCCGTTGAGTTGTTTTTGGAAGTTCAGCACCACATTCATGCTCCAAATTTGGCTCAAAATTAACAAGTACTGGACTATTTCAAAGAGTTTTGTACATTGACACCACAAATACAGACTAAAATCTGCGCTAACGGATTATTTTATAGAATTTCAAACCTCATTTACTCTCCAAATGTGGTCTTAAGACTGCGTTAATGAAACATTTTATAAAAATAATTTGAGACCACATTCACCCTCCATGCGCATCCTAATATCTCCAGGTGTTGAATGTGTTATGGTATTTAAACAATATTCCCACTCCAAACGCTGTCCGAAATCTTCGTCCATCGATTTTTTGAGGGGAGTTTGGCCCCACAAACACACACGCCTCTGTTTGTGACAGTTCGGCCTTCCTATATTGTTTCCCAAAAGTGCAGCTGATGTCCTCACCAGAATTGATCATTTTGCAGCGCCTTTTCTTGGACGTTGCATGGACGAGAAGGACGCATGCTGCGTGCCGACCTACAACGGGCTGCGTGTGTTGAAGCGCCGCAAGTGACCCTCAGCAAAACGGCGCAGTTTGGCGCCTTACCTTCGCCTTCAGAATTGTGTGCAACAACGTCGGCTGTGGTCGTTCATTCGCCTGCGGCCTAAAAAAAGAGAGGGCGCAGAGGCATATGTTTCCATATCAATGCGTTTTGGAAGCTAACAACTTATTTCTTACAGATGAAACGAGGCAATAATAGGAAAACTGCGATGAAGAAGGAATGTTGATTTTTATACAATCAGTGTTGTCAAAATTTCACTTTATCCAAATGTGATAAAAAAATACATCTCGAAGAAAAAAATCCGTGCGGATCATATGGACATTTTTCATTGTAGCCTAATTAGATGAAATTGCATCATTTTACTCATTACAGTAAGTTAAAGAACTGTGACGCAGGTAAGAAGTTAATGAAAAATTAAAAACCTGAAATAAAAGGAACACGACTATTCAAACAAAATTCACGGAGAACGTGTATCTACCACCTGAAATAATCTCATTTTAAAAATGATTTCTCTATGATATACTTTACTTGTGGAATAAGAATACAACCATGTTCAGAAAAAGAACGTTTTACCCTGAAACTTGAAGAATGAACTCTAAAACGAGCTAGAATATCGTTGAGCTAAAGCCAACATCGAGACGTTACTCCATCAGCCAGCAACTGGAGGACATTACACGAGACTTTAAGGCGACTTCAACGAACAGTAGATAGTGATCCATCGGTGCGCTCTGGAGGGGATGCTTTGTTCCAAGCAAGTCGAGGCATGAGTGTAACATTTCAATAAGGATTATTCACCGCACAGTCTACATTCCGGTCAACTAAACATGTACAAGACTTTTTCAACATTCTACTCAAATAGATAAGATATATTCTATATTTTAATCAAGTTGATGCGCGGCATTGTATATCGCAATCAAATGAATACTAGATATGTTCCATTTTCAAATCGAGTTGAGGTGAGAACTATTCTATAACGATGCTTCAAAAGTCGCATGATTAATGATAAGCGCGATGGCAAATACCACTTGTCCAGCCGGTGCGCATTTACACACCTGGGTTGACTGGGAATGATCGAGTTGACTTCCTCACCCGAGAGAAGCCCAACGTGCTGCCGCTGGTCAGGAGAGATGAATTTATAGCCCTTGGTACGTTCACATACTGCATTTCTAGAAGTCCTGCCAGTCGCGTAACAAAAAAGCCAGTTTCTATCCCGGTAATCAGTGTGTCAAGAAAGCGTTCTATTCAGTGCACGCAACATTTCATTGTTAAGTGGAGGCATACTAAATCTTTGATGTGCTCAAGCTAGCCTTTTTAACCGTCGTATTTTCATGAGCTATCTTAGGTTTCAAATGATTATTATTTTCTCTACTGATGGCCGGTGGAACTCAAGAAGTTCGTTGTTCGTACATATTCTTAATTTACTCATCTAGTCTTTATTAATTAATTATTCAAGTGAAACTGATCCACCTCAACGGGACAATATAAGGCAGTAATAAATTACAAAATTAGAAGAAGTGCCAACGCAGCAAATTCGATTGCACATGATCTCTAATTGGTCGGTATTAGCGTATGGTAAGTGCGTTGTGTCAGTTCGCTAAAGGTCTTCATTTTTTTCATCAACATCAATTCCGTAATTTGGGCCTCAACTTCCCACAAATGCCACATGCGCTCTAAAAAAAATGAAAACATGGAGGAAAACTTAGAAGTATCGACCTGAATGATGAGTCGAGATAATTAATTTTCACTTGTAGACTGACGAGCATCTGAATTTTCCAATAGAAAGCTAGAACTGTGAAAGCAAATTACGCTCGGAGTTGTAACTTAAATGTTAACAACCTCTCCAAAAATGATAATTAAAAAAATGCTGAAAACGAACGAAAAAAATAAAAAAATAATGGCATGATATTTAGAGTATTTTAAGCAATGTCAAGTGCAAAAATTGTTGAAAAGCGTTATCCTGTGAGCCCAGCGGCCTCAGTTGTAAAGAGTAAATCCCATCACATGTAACACGTTAAGACAACACACAATTTTTTAAGACGAAGCACAATTTACCCGGCTATGAGTTATAAGGCGCATGCGTTAGCTACTCACAATCTAGACTCCACAGGATGTAATTTCCTCCTAAATTTGGTCGTGAACACACAATAGTAAACTCTTCGCATCACACGCATGAATAGAAAAGTAAGAACGACAACAAGTGATGCTGAAGTTGAAGTACCCAAACAAACAAGGCTGGGTTTGTACACATGCCAGATGCGCAGTTTCACAAACCCAATTCTGGGGAGGAAAGCAGGACTTTGGCGAGAAATGAAGCGCCAAAAAACGGGCCCGAGTGTCTGCAAAAGAGGAGCTCTCAAAATGCCGCCGTGGTCGGCGCTGGTGAGAATAAAAAGTGGCCAAAGAAGCTCAGGAGCTTTTGGCCAGTCACGGCGGCGTCATCGCGGGTAAACTTGGGAGGATTTACGGCCGTAAATATGCCAGGGCTGCCGGAATCTGGGCGATAATTATTATTGAAGAAAGAGGTATAACGGCGGCAGCAGCATCAGAAGGATTCAAATCCTCAGAGCTGCGGGCTAACAAGCGCTCAGTAAACACGCCTGCTTTAGACGCAGCGGCGTGCTAACGCCATGCGCACCTTCCGAAAAACATAACTTTTACTTATAGTAATGAAGGTCTGCGTCTTGTATCTCAGTAGCGGTCATTCGGAGGAAATGGTGGATTGTTTAAGCTAACAAGCGCTCACAAAGCATGCTTTCTTTTGACGCAGCCGCTTGCTTACGCCATGCCCATCTTCCGACAAAGGAAAATTTTACCTTAATTTATAATATTGAAAATTTCTTCGTTTATTTTACCTTCATAGCTTTTATATGATATCTTAAGTAAAGTAATCAGGCAATATTCATCTCAAACGCTATGTTAGAAGTAACGTGAGGCCTGGGTCAATGGGATCACCAGTCCTCCAATCCTGACGCAATCCTCAACGCCGTTTTACAGTAATTACCTTAGTAATAACTACGCCAATTTGTTTCTCATCACGGCAACACTAAACAAGGTAGTGTTTTGTTCCCGAGAACCCATGCGTTTAGATTATTTAAAAATTAATTCTTCCATCCGTTCTTAACTAATAAATCAGATATAAAACGAGCTAAAAATCATTGTTCACACATTGCCAAAGTAGTCTTAGACTTTGTGTTCAAATTTACGAGCAATGAATTTGTTCACGGTTGAAAAGTAGCCTTCTTATTAAGGCTCTTTTGTTACAGCGGAGAGATGCTGTTTGAACGAGATTTACCTGCGTATGCTGTTCTTCTTCTTAAGAAAGCTTTGCTGTTTGTGTATTGAAAGTAATGAGAGTCTAAATAATCCTGCTAAGAATTATGGAGGTCTGGATTTCGGAGGTATGGTATCAAAATATACAAATATTAATGATCGTAAATAAACTGCACTTTAAAACGTCTTCCTTGTGATGGACTCCTAGCACACCTAAATAAAAAGTTACTTAAATACACACCAACAACTTGAGTTCAAACATTAGAAATGATTCGCAACAATCAACCAAGGCAGGATTGATGAACGATTGTTGTGATTCGATTAGATAACAAGTTAGTGCCCCAGTGTAGAGTCTTGGGATTATAATTTTAGAATATGGCAAAAAAATAGATAAAATTCCGTTTCATATTACGCCGTGCAGCATACAGCACTAAGTCAAAGCTGATGGGTGACCTTTGTTAAACGCCAGCACATTTTCGATGATTTAGAATCACTCTTCATATGCATCCTAATATCTCCAGGTATCGGAATTTTATGGTATATAAAACAATGTTCATGCTGCAAAAAAACTCCCAAAGTCTTCGCCCATCGACTTTTTTTGGCGGGAGATATGCTACTCTTTGGCATGAATTCTTCAAGTCATGTGGAAACCAATCATAGAAAACCAGGGCACGAAATGTCATTCGCAGTAAGTACTTGAATTGCAGTGCACGAATTGCAGCACCGGTGAATGAACTGAGCTCGTGTGATGATGTTGTGGCGGGGTCTTGCAAATTGTGGTATAAGGAGAGGTGAGGCGTCAGTGAATTATATTGGATTGGGTGACGACCTTCAGTCCTAGCGGCGTTCGTGTTTACTGGCACCTCAGACCCTGTGGCCACACGGTACTGGCACCTCCGACCCTACGGCCGCACGGTACTAGCATCTCAGACCCCGCAATTGAGTAGTACTAGCACCTTAGACCCCGCAGTCCCGCAGCACTGGCACCTCAGACCATGGGGCCACACGGTACTGGCACTGCAGACAAGGAGACGCTAGTCATTCACCGTTCCTGGCGAGCAAATCAGACAATCTCTGAGAATTTGGCGTCCAAATGCGGGCACGACTGCGAACAAAGCAATCAGGTCTTATTTATGCGCGCAAGATGCGCACTCCAGTCAATAAATGCAGTTCCTAGAACGGCCAACGGTTGTCACGAATCGTGGAGCATGGAATTGAGTTACTTGTGCAGCGGTTAACCAACCCTGAAATTGCCCGTTTGGCCATTGCGTGATCACATGTTCCCTGAAATTACTGATTTAATTAAGGCTTCTGTTGATACTCTCTAAAATTGTCTTCATGGTCGGTTCAAGAGCGCATGCTTCCAAAAATTGGGAAAGCGCAGCCTCACATTTATTCAACTTGCCTTCGTAACCTCAAAAACCGACTGCTCTTCATGGCGTGACTAGGCATCGATTAGTTTTCTGACTGCCGCATCGCCAGTGCTCAACGCTAAAATACAACGGAATTCCACCACTCAACGTCCATTCAGTTTGTTGCTAATTATTCTCGAGACTGCTATTTTTTATGTTTCAAACTCAGAATCTTCAACACAACAGGTAATTCATGCCTAAATTCACTGCGTAACTTCGCATGATGAAATTTGCAATTTAATGGAAAAAAAGTGCAACATTTCCCTTGGAAAGCTGATGCGTAATATCGTTCGTTATTCCCTAGTTGAAATGCAGCAGTACAGAAGAACGCTGAGTGTCGCAGAGAACAGATCCTCTCCAAAGTTGTAGCAATGAGAAGATGATGATAACCGTGCGTAATGGGGACGGGCTCTGAAATTGTGGATGTTTAGAGAGACAGACGGCTTCTACTTTGAGCAGCCCGGAGTGCCAGGCTAGGAGGCTGACTGCCACTGTAGGAATGGAGCACCAGACCAGGAGCACCAGAGCAGCCATGGAGCACCAGACCAGGAGCACCAGAGCAGCCATGGAGCACCAGACCAGTGCCAGGAAATGAGCGCACCAGAGGTCGTGACGAGCCCGCGCGTGCTAAGCGGCTTGACGGAAGCGCGGCGGGTCTCCTCACAAGTGATGCCCGCCACCGTCACGATCGCCTCCGACCTGGGGACGTTCCTGTATATCGCCAGCGCCGCTACGGTGACGATGTGTTCTGTGGAAGTGACGGAGTGCTTGTGACGGAGTGCTAGTGACGGAGTGCTTGTGACGGAGTGCTAGTGACGGAGTGCTAGTGACGGAGTGCTAGTGACGGAGTGCTTGTGACGGAGTGCTAGTGACGGAGTGCTTGTGACGAAGTGCTCGTGACGGAGTGCTTGTGACGGAGTGCTTGTGACGGAGTGCTAGTGACGGAGTGCTTGTGACGGAGTGCTCGTGACGGA